>MNCI01019108.1:209118-290399 GCA_015680685.1 Gnetum montanum | reverse complement strand
CCCCCCCCCCCCCCACCCTGCCCCCTGCTTGCCCCATGGCCCTACAATCTTGTCCAGCCAAGGGAACCGATGGACCCTGTTGGCTACAACCTTCATGCGGGGGTAGCGGACTCAACGGGAATGGCACCCCCCACCCCCCGCTGGCCTCGACAGACCAGTTTCCTCCCCGCTGGAAACCTTCTGCCGCAGCACGAACTAGCACAAAGAGCTACAGCAAGCCACTCAGAGGGCCACAGCCGAGGCACGTGAAGCTGAAAAATGGGAGTGGGAGGCCAAATAGAATGAAGGCCTTGCACAAGCCCAGGCCGACTTGGAGGCCCAGTTTCACAAGCAGGAGCAAGAGCGGGAGAGGCAACAAAACCTCATGGCCGATGCTGCCCGAGCCCAGTTAGTGGATGAAATTTGGGCCCAAGTACAAGAAGAACTGCTACAAGAGGATGTGGCCCAAAGAGAACGCGAAGAGGCGAAGTGGGAACGCTTACAGGAGGAGGAGGAGCAACGGCAATGGTAGCTTGATAGGGCACATGAGCACAGTGCCCGACAATGGCTTAGAGGGGGGCGCTGCCCATACCTCATCCTAGGAATCAATTGCGAGAGCTCCTGGGGAGAGCTCAGGCGCCATATCCGCCGAACCTCGGCGCGCTTTCATCCTGATGGGGGAGCTTCGCTGGCAAACTGGAACAGGCAGGAGTCAGCCATGCAGGGTATCCAGTAGGCTGCCAATTTCATAGACACAAAAGACCACCAAAACACTTTGGACCTTCTCCATGAGCTGGAGCGCCCACACTATCAAAGGGTGCCCCCCCTCTCCCCCCTCCCGGGACTATCGAAGGGTGCCCTCCCCCCGGACTATCGAAGGGTGCCCTCCCCTCGGACTATCAAAGGGTGCTCCTCCCCCCGGACTNGCTAGATTTTTGTGACTTAGGGGATTTTCCCCATCTATTGAGGCTCTCTCTCTCTCTCTCTCTCTCTCTCTCCAAAAGCAAATGTTAGCTCTCATTCTCCTTATTATATCCCTTCCCGTCCTCATGGCTACATCCACAACAACATCAAATGTCACCTCCACTACTAATACCAGCCCAATTCTAAGCACTAATACAGAAAATTCTACTATCCTCATCATAGGTCACAAGCTGAATGGACAAAATTATTTTCAATGGTCCCATTCAGTTATGATGTTTGTGTGCGGCAAGGGCAAAGATGACTATCTCACCGGAGTAGCTACTCAAGCGGCAAAAGAAGATCCAAAGTACTGGAGTTGGAAGGTTGAAAATAATATGGTTATGTCTTGGTTGATCAACTTGATGACAAATGACATTGAAGAAGATTTCATGCTCTATGAAACAACCCAAGAGATTTGGGAGGCTACAAGAGAAACCTACTCCAATAAAGAAGACACCACATAGGCATTTGAGATAGAAGGGATTCTTCATAACTTACACCAAGCAAACTTGTCTATCACTCAATATTTTAGTCGATTAAATCAATATTGGCAACAATTAGATCTATTTAAGACCACAAAATGGGACTGTCCAAATGATGGCAACAAGTATAAAAAGATCGTTGAAAAGAAACAGATCTACAAATTTCTTCTAGGTTTAAACAAAAACCTAGACAAAGTTTGTGAGAGTGTTTTAGCAATCAAACCACTACCAAGTCTCCGTGAAGTTGCCTCTGAAGCACGACGAGAAGAAAGCAAGAAGAAAGTTATGCTCCATTCGAACCATCCAACCAACAAAGGTTTAGCTTTAGCTACACAAGGTTCCAATTCCTAGACGAAGAAAGGGTGGCCCTAGTGCGATAACTGTTGGACATTTGGTCATACTAGAGAAACTTGCTGGCAAGTTCATGGGAAACCTACTAACTGGAAACCATCACGCTCCCGATCTAAGAAAGAAAGCAAGGGTAATAGTGCAACAATGGAAGAAAGACCTTCCTCTCCTTCGAAGTCATCAGGACACCCCTTTATTAAGGAACAAATGGAAGTGCTACAGAAGTTGTTCACTCAGCAAATGCTTAGCACTTCTAATCCGGTCATAGGGATTGGTTCAGTGGCTCAAAAAGGTAATTTTCTCACTACTCTAAAAGTTCAAAAGGATAATAAGTTAAGCACTTGGATTGTTGACTCTAGAGCATCAGATCACATAATTGGAGATTCTACAATTCTTCAAGACTACACACCATGCACTAAGAACCATACTATTCGTATTGTCGATGGTTCTCTATTTAAGGTGTCCAATACAAGTTTTGTTGTATTACCTAGGGGGTTAACCCTCAAATCTGTTCTCCTTGTCCCTAACCTGACTTGCAATTTGTTATCCATTAGTAAACTCACTCAAGATATGAATTGTGTTGCTAAATTTCTTCCTAATCATTGTGTTTTTCAGGATTTGACTTCGGGACAGATGATTGGCAGTGCTGAGGTGTGTGCGGGACTCTATATCTTCAGAGAAGGAAACCAACTTGAGAGACAATCTCCACATACATTCAATGAGAAACAATCTTTTTCTATATATAAGTCAAATAGGGAAAATGAAATTTTACTATGGCATTACAAACTAGGCCATCCTAGTTTTTTGCATCTCAAAAGACTCTTTCCATCATTATTCAATAAAAATTCAGATGTTCTTCATTGTGAAATTTGTTCGCTTTCAAAGCATGTTTGTAACTCTTATCCAATACAAGCATACAAAGCATCTCATCCTTTTTCTATGGTTCATAGTGATGTTTGGGGTCCTTCAAAAATAAAAAATGTGACAGGGGTAAGATGGTTTGTATCCTTTGTTGATGATCATACAAGACTCACTTGGATATTTCTGATGAAAGAAAAATCTGAAGTCAGCCAAATCTTTAAAAATTTCATAAACATGATTCAGACACAATTTAAAACAAAAATCGAAATCTTGAGAATCGACAATGCAAAAGAATATTTCAACTCTGTTCTTTGGGATTTTCTAACAAAAGAGGGAATTGTCCATCAAAGCTCTTGTATCGATACCCCACAACAAAATGGGATAGCTGAAAGGAAAAATAGGCATTTATTGGAAGTTGCCCGAGCCCTCCTACTTTCCTGTCAAGTTCCAAATTTCTTTTCGGAAGAAGCGGTTTTTTACTGCTGCATATCTCATCAATCAAATGCCATCACAAGTTCTTAAATTCCAAAATCCTTGTCAAGTCCTTCTAAAAGCTTTTCCAACAATGTGACTCATCTCATCAATCCCTCTCAAAGTAGTTGGTTGTACAGTTTTTGTTCCTTTTCCCCAACAATTTCGTAGCAAACTCGATCCCAAAGCCACCAAATGTGTCTTCCTAGGATATTCACAAAATCAAAAGGGGTATAAGTGCTACTATCCCAGTACAAAATGATTTTACCACTCAATGGATGTCACATTCATGGAAACACAGCCTTATTATCACAAAACCAACATTCAGGGAGAGAGTGAAAATCAGTGATATCATTTTTGGGATCCAAAACCAAATCCTTCTTCTATCAAGACACTCACTCAATCCAGCCTGAGCCCAAATCTCAATCTACTATCGAGTCCTCCTCATGAGACTATAAAGAAAGAGCTCATTGTGTACTCAAGAAGGAAACCAACTCAAAAGGATATAAAAGAACAATTCTACCCAAGCACTGTTCATGAAAATGTGCCAGATTCAATCCAAAATGACTCACATCCAAGTAACACTAATTCAATTCCTGATTTTGATGAACTTTTGGATTCACCAATTGCATCTCCGTAGACGAGGTCGGGATGCAAGGTTTTACGAGATGAGGAGTTGCATCGCATGGCGGCAAAGGCAACAACTGCACTCATGTTGAAGAAAGGCGTGAATGGGAAGCCAAGTGGGACGAAGCCCTTGCACATGGACAAGTTGAACAAGAAACCCGTTTCTGGGAACAAGAGCAAGAGCTACTTTAGCAGCAAACTTTGCTGACGAAGGTTGCCCAAGCCTAGCTGGCTAACAAGCTTTGTGCCCAAATCTGGGAGGAGCTGTTGCAGGAGAAGGCTACTCGCAGAGAGCATGAGAGGGTGGAGCAGGCACAACAAGAACAAGAACAAGATGAGGAAAGACAGAGGCAGAGATAGCTAGAGCGAGCACACGAGTAGAGCGCACACCAATGGCTTCGAGAAGGGCGTTGTCCGTACATTGTTTTGGGCATAAACTGTGACTTTTCGTGGGGGATGCTCCAACAACACATCCACCAAACATCCGCACATTTCCACCTGGATGGGGGGACGTTGGTGGAAGAGCGGAATCAGCAAGAGGCTGCCATGCAAGCAATTCAGCAAGTTGCCAATTTTGTAGATTCCAAATTGCATTGTAACATGTTGGATATTCTCCACGCCCTCAAGCACCCGCACTGTGTCATAGACTACCGACACATCCGTAGCACCAGGCTGCAATCCCTGTTATTTCCCCGATTGGTTGATCTGGCCTTTTGTCCTATGATTTTATGATGTAAATCTTTGTCGTCTATTTTTGTGGTTAGAGCCCCCCCTCCCCCCAACCTCCCGGGGAAGTGTTGCCCCCACACCTGCCCCACCCCCCGGAACATTCTCTCAAAAAAAATTGACAAGACATTTTGTCAAGGGGGTGCATATTTCACTCACGAAAGAGTCAATTGCATCATTGCTAGGTGTGTCAGTGGCAAGTGAGATCATCCCTACCACATGTCAAGGTCTCATGATGTGAAGATGTTCTTCTATGGGCTAGTTCTCAAAACAGGGAGTGGCCAAGTTTTGAGGTTGTCATTGCCAACATTGTGGTAGCCACCGTAGATTTGGTGGAACGGTTTTTCATCCAATCAAGTAACGCATCAAAATTGCAAGGCCTACATTTTACCACATGCAATGCCTGCAGCTAGGGCACATTATGAATTTGCCATGTTTTTTCTTGGATATTCTATGCTAGCATCAACAGCAAAGACATTCAGGTTACTTCTGGCACTTCGGAAGGAGGCAAGGTCCCTGCATTATGCACCAGGGGGTTAACACTGTCAAGATGCTATATTGTTGGCGAAGGTCATGATGTGAGCTGCTAGCGGTGGAGTTGCCAATCGACTTGAAGGAGGAAGGTATGGCAAAGTCAGGCCTCCGGGCTTGGTTTTAGGTTTCCTCTCTGGAGGAGCCTATGGCGCCTTCGCCGCGGGAGATGGTGGACATTGAGTCGGGCTTGCTTGGTGGTGTTGATGCAACCGCCACAAGGGTTGGGGAAGCATCTAGGTCAAGCTCTTCGCAGATGGAGGCTCTGCTAGCATAGGTTGCTGAGGCAACGACGGGGGAGGAAAGGTGCCGCTACGAGAGCAAATGGACAAAACAAGAGGAGGCTTTCCAGAAGTAACTGGAGGAGACTGAACGACAATTTTTGGACATGGGAAGAGAGGAAGGCCAATAGCAGGATCTAGCAGAAGCAGCAGCGTGAGTTGCTGGAGGCGAAGCTAAGGAAACTATTAGAGCCTAGCTTCAGGAGGAGGCCCGGGAACAAGAGAGGTGGAAATGAGAACGGGAGTGTAGGGAAAGAGACGAGGATTAGGAGCACAAATATAGAGAAGGCTTGATGTTGTGCATGAGAACAACGCACATACATGGCTGAAGCAAGGGCTCTACCCTTACGTCCTATTGAACATTGGGAGGAGTGCGCCATGGAACACACTCCACCAACATATTCAGTAGCAGGGATGTGAGTTGCACCCAGATAGGGAGGGGGATCCATAAGTTTATGCCAAAATGGATGCTACCTTCAAAAATTCTCAAGAGGTGGTTGCTTTCATTGACTCATAGAGACACAACGTTGTGTTGGATGCAGTGCATTGTTAGGAGCAGGTGGTTTGTGCTTGTACTCGCCTCCCTTTGCAACTCTAGTGTTGATGGGTGTTGGGGTTGTTTCCCATTTTGTGAGGCTTTTGTCTTTGTTAAGTTTGGCATCAACCTGTTGGGATGCCTTCGCGTGTTTTTCCTTTTGGCCTATTGGGCCATGTCACTAGTTTGTCAAGGCATGAAGTCTCAAGGCAGGACTTTTGGTTGCAGTTGGGCAAAACTTTTTGTTGATGCTGGGGGTATAACCCCTACATAGGATTGGGGGCGACACATTTTGCTGTTGGGGTGGCAATTCATTCCATGTTGTCTTGCTTATTTCTCCCTCCTCGTTCTCTGCTAGGTGGGGTTGTGATGTACATATCGACCGTAATTCCTTTTTTCTATTGATACACCGAAACTTTCTTCAAAAAAAAATTGACAAGCATAAAATATTCAAACATAGTATCCACCTCTGTTCCTTCTTTCCTTGGCAGCATGTAACTTGTAAATTATCAGCGATAAATATGTAGTTGTGCTTCATTTCCAGCAATATTTCTTCTTAGAAATCAAAGTCATAAGGTGCAATGGAAGAGGTTCCAAAATGAGAATGTAAAAGAGTGCAAGTCTAAGACATAAAACCAAGTGAAACACCTTCTCTTTCAAGCTATTAGCAATACAACAGCTTCCATTTTATGTTCATAACCAATTATTGCATTTTCTTACAATGCCTTGAAAGGTCATCACATGACTTTTCTATAGCCATGGAGGGGGTACCTATATTCTATTAATCAATGAAACTCTAACGAATGGTGCAGCAACAACATACACAACATTCCATATATTCATTATTTAAAATAATACAACTATTATATAAATAATATTCTTGATTCATAGTTCAGGTTCCTTCTACTTGATTCATTGGTCAAGTTCCTCAACAACATGTGCATAGGTGTATATATTTAAAAGAATCATTCATACTAAGCAAAACATACCTCTTTCAGCCCTTGAAGTAGAACGTAAAAAATCTGTGTTTCTTCTTTTCTTTCCAACTCTAATTGCTCATTAATTAGACTTTGAAGAGTAGCCCTTAGAGATAAGATATTCAAAAGTTATACAAATACACACCAAATGTGATACCCACATTGATATATATATATATATATATCCACAGTTCACACAGAAACATCCTAATTAGTTTAAGAAATCATTTCAATGCACATAGGTCATGCAACACATGAAAAATAAAAGCATAGCAACAACCTCATAAATAATACAACATTTCAACTTCGTTTCTACTCTGCATTGCTTTTGTTCATTTCATTAATATATGCTAAATCAATTGGTAGTACGTACTTAGTACTTTACATCTAGTAATAAACACAACACATATTAGTACAACTTAGATCAATCACAAGGAAGAATAGTTGGTCATTCAACCAATCATCAATACAGCACATTAGCAACACGCTAAATCTATCACAGTCATAAAATTTTAGATAGTTATACAAATCAACACTATCCATACACATCATCATAACAAAGCATACTCACAAACATTACCACAAACTTTAAGATAAAAATCCAAGAAAGTTGGGTTGTTACACAACAATTTAGATATAGCATTGTGGCTAACAATGAAAACTCTGAAAGGATAATGTCATATATAAAATGGAACTTGACTGCCTCAGTCTTTGAGCTTTACATGATTATAATTGTTACTTCTGATGCTAGGATTAGAGCAGTACCTTGATATGATTATTTTATTTTTTTAGAAATTTGTCTCTCATTTTGATTGATCAATAAGATCCCATGAATTATCTCTGTACTTCAAGTCTTATCTTATTCATATAATCTCTTTTTACTTATTAAAAAAAAGTGTTTAATATATATTTTACTGCAATGTTTCTAATCAACAATTGATGGTGTATCTAATGATCATAAGATGCCACTGATTTCAGTGACAAGATTCTCAAGAAAATCGTGTTGGACAATAAAAACAACTCTAAAACTCATAAATGTCAGAATGCTATAAAATATATGATAAGCTCCTGTTACAATCAGCCAATTACAAATCAGGCTTGACACCATTATAGAAAGAATGCCAAATGAATGTTGCAATCTAACTCGATAGTTGTTCCAGCAACCTCCTACTAACAGAAACTTGAGTTTGCCAGCTACCATGGAGTCCATGCATTCACAGCTTCCATATATATTTGGAATGCTTTTGTGGTAAATGCAGGAAGAATACATATCTGTTAACTCCGTGCTAAGATTTAAGTCAAGATTCTCAAACAAAACAACAAAAGTTGACATGTTAATAATTCTGCTATATGTACTATCATAATTGTATTATTAAAATCATTCATAATAATTTAGCCTAGTGGTAATAGACTTGACATAGAAATTGTAGGTCACATCTTCGATGAAATGTCAATACTTCTGCTATATGTACAATCATAATTGTATTATTAAAATAATTAATAATAACTTAGCCTAGTGGTAATAGACTTGACATAGAAATTGTAGGTCACATGTTCAATTTCAGTGGGCAACACCGAGTTATAAACAAATTCTGTAAAAAGAATTATAAAATTGGTGTCATTCAACAAATCAAAGGTCTCAAAGCATGCAATTAAAAATATTCAGATAACTTTTAAAGATTGCGAAACCCAAAACACTGAATTTCCAAGTCTTGTATTCAGAATGCAGCTTGCTAGGTAGACATCCAAATTATGTTTTGGAAAATTCAAACCTTGAAATCTTATTGCAGCGGAGCAGGTGTTGTCACGAGTGCAAGAACAGTTGTAGGATCTAGCGAGGGGGTAGGGGCTGGCCATGGCAGTGGGGAGGTCAGTCTCAACGTGCATGAGGATAGTATTGGGGGCACTAGCTTGGTGGCAGGTTCATGTTTGCTGGGTGCAAGCTAGTGACCGAGGGATGGGGGCATCAACGCTTGCTCCCAACAAGAGGGAGCAGTGCAGCTGCAAGTCTGTGGGCCACCTAGTGAAGGGGTCTGCACCTTGGAGCATAGCTTGATAGGGAAGTTTTTCTATTCAAGGGCCTGACCAAAGCTAGATTTGGTTCTGAAGTGGGCCTCCAACGTTTGGAGGTGGAGGTTAGAAGCCTCTCAAAGGACCTCCTATTATTTGTTTTTAAAAAAAATGGAGGATTGTGACAAGGCCCTTTTGGGGGCACCGTAGTTTTACGATGCCAAAGGGCTTGTGCTAGCACCATGGTGACCAGGTGCTCACATGAAGGCAAATCTCTTCTCTAGGACGCCAGTATGCAGTTGCATCTCCAAGATTCCCTGGGATATGTGGACTCCGGATTTTCTAAACACTCTTGCTGATTTATTTGGGGAGTTCATCTCCTTTGATAGATTCACTACATCCATGGAGAGAATGGGGTTTGCCTGCTCCTATGTGTGGAGATCCCTATTAAGGATCTAGTTAAGGAAATTGTCTTGGAACTCCCAACGAGAGAAGAGACAATCCAAGTCAAGTATGAGAACCTAGCTGAGGAACAAACGAAATTTGTTCCACCAAGAGGTGGTTGTCCCATCTATGGGATGGATGGCCATGGGGTGGCTACTTGCAGTCTTTGAGGCAAAGGTAAAGCCCCTCCTAAGGTGCATGCACCAAAGGATGGAGAATGGATATGTGTGAAGCATTGGGGGCTCTAATACAGGCCCCGACAACAGCTGCCCAGGGGGTGCAAGTGTCGTGTAGTGTTGGGGTTATTGTCAAGGACTTCAACCAACATCTGCATCCCTGGGAGAAGTCAAGGATGGACAATTCTGTTCCTTTGAGGGCCCAGGAATTCCAAAGTTTCTTGGATATGAACACCCTCATAGACATGGAAATTGCAAATTGCTACTTCACATGGAGAAACAAGAGACGTGACAAATATCAGGTCCTTTCTAGGATCGACCGGGTTTGGGTCAGTTCTGAGCTTTTGTTGCAATTCGTTGTCCATGTTTCAGGGAAGGAGCAGCAAGCATCAGATCATTGATCCATTGTCTGCAGTCTGAGGAGGCCACACCAGAGGCCTCCTCCCCCATTTCGATTTGAGTGCTCTTGGTTGCTCAAACCCTGGCTACATCTACTTGTTGAAGAGATTTGGGGGGTATCAGCACACTCAAGGGACCTGAGAAACTTTTTCCACGATGGCCTGCTCAAGTTCAATTGGGCCGTCAAGTCACAGGCTTTTAGAGATAAATTTTCGTTTCATGCCCATCGTAGGGATCTTCAAGCCCACATGTGGGTGATCCAAGTGTTGCAGGAAAAAGGTGCATGATTAGGTGATGAAGAGGACAAAGTCCTGAAACAACTTCAAACCTTAGACTTGGAGGAGGAAATGTACTAGAGACAACACTCTAGAGTTCGTTGGCTTAGGGAGGGGGATTAGTAGACGCAGTTTTTTTTGCTGCTGCTAAAGCTAAAGGCCAAGTTAAGAATGTGTTTCATCTTGTGTAGGATGGACTTACCATTGAGAACCCCCGAGGCATTGCACATATCTTGGGGAAATACTAGGGAGACATCTAGCAAAAGCGCCACACACTGCTGCTTTCCATGTTAGTTCTAAGGGTGTTCAGTGTCGAGGAGAATAGGTTGTTATTGGCCCGTTTCACAATGCAAGAGCTAAAGGCAACAACGACCTCTATGAAAGCTAGTAAAGCCCCTAGACTTGATGGATGCAATATTGAATTCTTCCATGAGTTTGTAGACCTTGGGCCAAATATCTTGGATGCTTTTAACTTGATGCTAGCAAGACGACAGGTGAGATGGGAGCTTAATTGTTCCAGGATTGTCCTTATCCCTAAGCAGTCTATTTCGTTGGATCCATCACATTTTTGACCCATTGGGGTCTGTAATGTGCTAATCCAGATTGTCTCAAAGTTGTTGGTGTGCCATTTGGTCCCTATCATGTTGAAGCTTGTCGAGGAATATCAAGCGGGATTTATCCAAGGTTGTTTCTTACAAGATCAAGTCATACTGATGCAGGAAGTTATTCACGCTATGCAGAAAGCCAAATTCCCAAGAATGTGCCTGAAACTCAATATTATGAAAGCATATGATATGGTGAGTTGGAAGGTGCTTTACACCATTATAAGCATTCGATCCAAATTTCATTAGCTTGTGCATCCACATACAAGCTTTTGGGGCATTTTCGCTTGACATTAGGGAGAGATTATGGGGGTTCTCCTCCCCTAGCAAAGGACTAAGGTAGGGGGACCCACTGTCTCCTTTACTTTTCCTCATTGGAATGGACATTCTTCAATACTACTGTAAGGCTAAGGGTGTCCGTGGGCTCAAGATTTCAAGGGTTGATTGTCTAGCTAAGCACTACAAAGATGATGCCATGCTACTCTCTAGGGCGGTGGTTCCCTAGGTGCAAGGGGTTGACCAAGCTCTTTGGCACTTGGCCTTGAAGCTTGCTTTGGAGATAAATTGGGGGAAGTCTTCGCTTCACCTAATTAACGTTAATGCTAGGGCAAGGTAGGTGTTGGGGGTCCTACATGGTACCATGCAAGATCATACCTGGGTATCCCTCTTTTTGAATGGGGGAGGAAGCATATGTGACACAAGTTGATTCAAAAGATGGAGCCTTGGGAGGGGCACTGGGTCAATCGCTTCCTTACTAGGAAGGGTAGGATTACGTTTACTTCAGGGGTTCTCTCTGCCATCACAATTATGGCAGAGGAGGCGGTAGAGAAGGTGAGAATGGATGAACACAAGCTGTGGGAGGCTAAGCAATGTGCTCATGAGGAGGCATTTCAACATGTGCAAGCTCAGATGGAAGCTCAGTTCAGGGAAAAAGAAAAAGAGCTATTGTGGTAGCAAGCACTCTGCGAGGAGTGCACTAGGGCAACGCTGATTGATGAACTAAGAACCCAAGTCAGGGAGGAGTTGCAACACGAGGAGAAGCAGCAAGAACAGGAGAGGTTGCAGCAAATTGCCAAGGAGTTGAAGCAAGAGGAAGCAGAACAACTACAAAGGTAGCTGGACAGAGTCCATGCCAAGAATGCCAAGATGTGGCTAAGAAGTGGGCGCTACCCCTACCTAGTGTTGGACATTCACAAAGACACCACGTGGTTGGCTCTTCGCTGACACATCCACAGATCTTCGTTTCAGCTCCATCCTGATGGAAGAGGGACTACCAATGACTGTACCAGGAAAGAGACTGCCTTCAAGGACTTCCAAAAGGTGGCTGCCTTCAAGAACTTAGAGCACCATCGAGAGGTGTTGAATGATATCCACAATCAGAAAGTTTCTAATTGTACTTGTCTAAATCTGCCCAAACATCTGTAGTGGGTCTGGTCTCTGGGGGATCTAGAGGTCCCATTGTTTATTTGGTAAGCCTCTTGTCTTGTCTCTTGGTTGTTGGGATTGTGGGGCAGTTCATGAGGCCCCGAGTTTTGCGTGGCTGGTTGCTGGGTTGCGGTTCTGTTTTTGAAAGAATTTTGAGGGCCAATGATCTACAATTCTTATTTCAAACTACTTCACAATATAATCCCAAACATTTTCTCAAAAAATAAAAATAAATAAAAGAAACCCATGTACATGAAGATTAAAAAAATTATACTAAATTATGTTTTAAAGAATTTCATGATTTTGATGTTTGATAGGATTGATTAGACAAACCTGAGAAATTAATTGTCCGCCATAAACATTGCGTGATCTTGGAGCATTTGACAAAGTAAATCCACGGAAGATATCTCCCTTTATCCAAAAATAAAGGAAAGACAATCACTCTCTACTGAACCCAAAATATAGTTAGCTATAGAAATAATTTATAGTAATTTAAATGAGGAATGTCCAAGGATGTGTTTTATTAAACTCATTTCACAAGTCACATAATCTGCAGGTCAGAACTTTAACATATTAACCATAAGAAACAATAATTTCTATCAAACTGACCAAGAAAACACAACTAGGAAGTAATTTGCATTTCAATTCAAAAGTTGCAAGCTCTTCAGATTTACAGGCAGTGTTCGTCTAGTGATAAGTCTCTTGACATGGAAATCCAGGTCAAAGGCTTGATTCCAATAGCCAATGCCGAGTTATCAACATAAGGGTCTCATTTGACATAAATAACAATTCAGCTTCAATCATATTTAAGCAAAGAAACAACAAGAGAACAAATATGATGTAACCCATGTTCAAGACCTGAATACAAATAAGAAAGCTTATTACATTGACAAAGATTTTATTTTAAATTTAGTCAAAGATACTAAACAAGTTATTAAATTGTAACACAATATATGAATAAAACAAATAACATATGAGAGCCAAAAATACAAGATGTGTAAAGACCACACTGGCCATTAGAATCTAGCACAGAAATTTAACGTAACATGGAAGAAACACATGCAAAAAGAAAAAATGTATCCGAGATATAGAATTTAACTCAGTCAACCAAGGTTTTTGAACTATATTTTGAATCTAGAGCATCCTATAGGACTGTGTTCCCGTACCACAAAGACTTCTAACTCATCAATGCCTAGCATACAGGGATAATTGGGATAAGCCCGGGGGCAGTGGAATGTTGTCTGCAGTGTGGAACTAGTATTTCCTGCACCCTTTGAGCACCTATATGCCTCTGGATTTAAACACATGACCTGTGCTTTTCTATGGTGCACATGAGCTAAAGCATGTACAATACAATATATAACAGGCCAAGAATCATCTAATAAACTCAATCAATCTACTTCATAAAAGGTGTCTACGTAATACATCCCAATATTTAACACGCCTGACCAAATCAACGGTTGCAGGTATTGTTACCTCATCCAAACTGGCTTCTCCATCCACATAAAGCTCTTTAACTCTAATTATTTGATGTCAGAAAATTAAGCATACACAGTAGACGAAACCATCTTACAATATTTCGGAAAGGATGTGTACGCAATGCTAGCATTCTTTAATCTAACTAAATTATAAGGATAGCTGGAAACTTAAAGGGAACTCACTTCAAGGTTTTCCAATTGTAGTATGAGTTCTACTTCAGGGCATGAACCAGCATCTTTTGCCGCATCCCAAATAGATTCGGGGGAAAGTAAATGAAGATGTTTTTTATCTAAGACAAGGCATATCACCTGCACATATCAAGATCATGCATGCATAAACATTTTTTGTTTCTTATTTCTTTCAACATGTTGAAACCTGTTCAGTAATCAACATCAGAAAATCAAGTTACAGAATTTGTGACATGCACTTGGACCCAATTAGAGATGAAAGTTCCAACAATTCCAAAACGAATTGAAAGAAATTTTACCTTGCTGAGAGCCATCACCTCAGGTTGATTAGCCTGTTCAGCACGTCCTACAGAGATAAAAGTAAAATTAATATCTAGTAACCTTTTTGTAAACAGAATAAGCTAATAATACAAAAACTCTCTGCAAACATGCTTTAGACAACACTAGCCACCAATGTAAATGATGAAGAAAATGAATGATTTACCAAATCATATTACTTTTCATTATTATCGTCATAAATTGAAGTTACAACACCTTTCTTTCATCTGAAATAGGAGGACGAGCAGGAGCTTCGCAATAATTATTACAATATAAACCTACGGATTATGTTCAAATCAGGATAGTTGCGCTCATATTATAAATATCTACACTTCAATAGATGTGAGATCAACAAACTAAAAATATATTGTACCTAACACCTGGACACCTAAAGTTTGAAGCCATGACCCACTGCATTCCCATCACCCACTCAAGGGATGGGGAATGATTACTACCCCAGTTAAGACCTCATGGTTTGAAAAATATACAAAAGTATCACTGTTTCAAAATTTAGATTTTGCTCTTATTTTTAGATATAGTATTTGAAACAACATCATTACTGTAGCAAGTGACATTCATTTTCCCTCTGGCAGAGCAATTAGCAGAAGCACATACCCTAGGTAAAAGCATTAAGTGCCTAGTGTGGTGGTAATATGTGGACCTTTGAAGTCCCCAAAATTATTTTCTCCATCTTCTTTCCAAAGCTTCTTATTCTACTTCTTACTTTCTCGTGGCTACTCCACTCAACTCTTTTGTGTTTTTTTTTTTTTTTTTTTCTTTTGAGAGAGAGAGAACATTCGGGATTATATTACTGAAAAGAGAAACTATACAAGTAAGAAAGATTTCTTATTTTTACACTTGAGTGGGGGAGATCTCTCTAACAAACAGACGACCAAGTGCATGTCACAAATTCTCCCTACCACGCTAGACGACCAAACAAACAGACAAGGCCACAATCAGCCAAAAACCCTCTAACAAAACCCCCACCCAAGAAACCTCACATCAAAAATGGGGCCCCACAAATGACCCCACGAGGACGCATCAGAAACACAAAAGACACAAAAACCGTTTCGTGGGACCTATAGTCCCCACAAGGCTAGAAAGGCTTGGACAATGTGTAACATTCACAATCAGGTGCTTCTTGGTTTTGAATATTTTTCAGTACCTCCCGATGGTGCTCTAAATCTACGAAAGCAGCCAACTGTTGGAACTCCTTGAAAGCTGCTTCTTTTCTAGCACATTCGTCAGGAGTCCTCTTCCCATCAGGGTGAAGCTTGGCAGAAGATCTTTTGATGTGTCAACGAAGCGCCAACCAAGTGGTGTTTTCCTCATCTTGAAATCCACCATACTTCTAGCAACCTAGCCTACCTTCCTGTATTCTATTATTTTTTTGGTTTTGAGCTCCTGCTGAACATAAGGTTTGAGGCCATTGATAAAGAGACTATAATTATCCACTTCATTGATATCTAGGATTTGTATGACAAGATCATGATACTCTTGAGTCTCATCTAGCTTCCTAGTGTGCTGGATTTCTTTCAACTTTGCCCAGGGTTTGTCAATGGAAGTGCCCAAATGGAAATTCTCAATTAACGCTTTCTTAAACTTATCCCACATCCTTATGGACCTACTTGTTCCAAGTTTTTCTTCTTGGAGAATACCAAACTACCAAGTCTTTGCAGCTCCACCCAAGAATTGCGTACCGATACGAGCTTGTTTTTCCTTAGCGTACTCGTGCATTTCCAAGAACTCCATCTTAAAGAGGAAGACATCAATAATTGCATCATCTTTATTGCCCTAATAAAATTTTGGCTCCTTTTCCCAAAACTTGGGAACTGACCAAATTGATCCCAATGCCACTGTCCTTGCTTGTATCACCAATTGATTTTTCAAGTTTTTATTTTTAACTTGTTGGGCCTCAGCAAAAGCTTTCAACTCTCAAACTTCAACTTGAAGCTTATGAATGGTATGAATACCTTTGGGGAAGAATGATCATTAAGATGTTCTGTGGATATCCATACTCAGGCGAAACTACAAGCCGTGGAATGTGCAAAGTAATGATTCACAACTCTGGTGAAACATCTACATCCACGCCCAAACACTTATCCCTGTCAGGGTGCTACATGCATCATCACAGGAAATCTTACGCCAAAAGTATGAAACAATACATGGCTAGTAAATGAGTTGGAGGGGACATCTTCCCGAAAAAATTAAATTTTTCCTCTAAGAGTGCAACCTTTTTATTAACACCTCCTACCCCCATTTCCACATGGATAGGAAAATGTACAATAGTTCATTTCTGTCTGTCCTTTCATTGTGAATATTTGGTGGGCCTCAAGGCTTCATCATCCTCCACAGCTCCATGGGGACACTCTAGCAACTACTATTTTGTGGGTCCTCCAATGGCCACAAGACAAGCTGATATTCCGTTAGGCCCCTGTGCCATCACCACACCAGCTTTTCAAGGTGCCGACTATGGAACAAAGCATGCACCATGATGGAGACAATGTTGAAATTTGAATTAGATTGCACATCATTTCTCCAAAACCATGCCTTGTGGAAGCTAGTTGGCTACATTGGGTGGGATAATCTCCTCGCTCTCCTTGTTGGGAACCCTAACCTTGCAAATGAAGCATTCTTTAGACCATGGTGAGGAGACCACATGACCTTTAGCAGTGTGCACATCAAGCTAACTAAGGACACTATTGTCGCATACCTCAAGGTCCTGACCAAGGGGAAATGGTGCTACTGATAAGGTCGCATACCTCAAGGTCCCACCCAAGGGGAAATGGTGCTGCTAATAGGGCATGGGCTTCAAGGTGCTGAGGGTTTCTTTCCTAATCCAATGCTGAAAACAACAAGTGGCCAAGTTCCCAAGTTGGCGTTACCCCCACTCTGGCAAAAGGTGCCAAAGCTAGTTGATAGGTTTTTTGTCTAGTCTGGCAACATCTAGAAGCTTCAGGAGGCTCACTTTGCATTCCTACGATGCATGCAAATGGGTAGGTAGGTGAACCTACCTATGTTCTTTTTGGATTTCCTTTGGCAATGCCAGAGGGATCAACACCCAAGCCTCATCCTAGCCCTCTAGATAGCAGCTAGGCTATTGGAGCCTGGAATAGTGATACCACATTCATTTAACATGGTCTATAAGTAGCAACGGTCATCCTTGGAGGGGGCCTCATCATCCTCTACTCATAGTGGTGTGGTAGATAGTGGGGTCAAGGTCCTATTGCAAGGACCTAGGGATCTATGTTGGACTAGTAGGATTCCTCAATTGATCAGCAATAATGCTTCAAGTAGCGACTACAATAGGCTAAGGACAAGATCCGAAAGGAATTGGAGGCTAAGTTCACTATCAAACTAAGTAGGGCCATTGCTGAAATTAAGTCCAGGATCAAGGTGGAGGAGCAAGATATGTGGGCGGAGGAGCTAGCCAAAAGAGAGGAGGAGGAACTAGCAAGATAGGATGAAGAGGAGCAATGACATAGGAAGAGGGACAAGGAGGAAAAGTGCCTGCAGGAGGTTAGAGAGGTTGGGCTCAAAAGTGTTCTCAAAGATCAACTATGAGCACAAATCAAGGAGGACCTCCACAAAGAGGAATAGGAGCACTTGGTCATAGAGGAAAAAGAGGAGACACAGAGAACCCACACATTCCTAAAAAAGGAATATATGAAGCAAAGTCAAGAGGCGGCACATGAATATAACACCAAACATAAGCTATGGATGGGTAAGTGCCCCTATGTTGTCATGGTTGTTAACAAGAATACTCTTGGACCAGCCTACGAAAGTTTATAAGGACCAGCTCCAATAAACTACACTCATACAAGGCCAAGGACCTCACCAGTGGGGCCTAGGCTCAAAGGAAAGAGAAATACAACGAATCCAAGATGCAACTGTTGTTGTGGCTTCTGAATGCCAAAGGAATATTTTGGGCATGGCCTACATGCAAGAGCAACTACAATGCCCTTGCACTAGACTCTCCCACCCACCATGCCCACTTTGATGACTACTTGTCTCTAGTTTAGGGCATGGTTGTCCTGTCGGTTGTTTGGGTTTTTGTTGTTTTTGTTTTGAAATTGACCTATGTATACATGGGGCCCTGGGATGAACCAATTTTTGTTTCCTATGCTATATCTACAAATTGATAAGGGTCCTTCCATGTTATTATCTTTGGGGGTTTTCCCCCTCTATTCCTAAGGATCTCTCCCCCATCATCTCTTGGGAATTCTTTCCCCTGCTACATGTAACTATTTTTTGCCTGTAACATATTTCCCAACTTTTCTCAAAAACAATGTAGGACAAATACAAATGTAGTGTGGAGTCAAAAATCATAAAGGGAGAAACCCTAACCCTGTAAGCAGCAATCTTTTTCAGTGTCTCATGTAAAACTATAGTCATGCCGCAATCATTTTTTATGCTGCTATCAGTGCATACTACTATATCACATAGCTATTAGTGCATGGAATTCCACTATTCAACTAATTAATGACCTAGATCCTACATGACCATTCGAGCAGTGACAACAACAAAACATGTAACGAACAATGCCTCGATCTACCCACCATTATAATGAGTAACATTCTTATTAGTTGCTAGTGTAAGTCTAGCCCCATGTCCTGAAAATTCAAAAAAAAAACATGCAATGGAAATTTAGAGGTTAGTTATAAGAGGTCCTATACCATGGTATGTTGACAACAATAATAAGAATGTCGAATATGAAATATAATTAAGAAAAAAAAGAAACTACATAGAATCCAATCCCATCATATACAATGAAAACAATAACACAAAGGACTAGCAATTATATAGCATCCTGTCTATCATATACATTAGACAATCATCGAGTTGAGCAAAAACACAAGCTTGTTCTCGATGTTGGTTTTAAAAATAAGGTAACAAATAATTGTGCAAATAACCAACTGAGAGCCTACAATCCCACCCTGTTTCTTGAAATTCTATTGGTTGACTCGTCACAATGGGGCCCGACTGTGCACATTCCCTCCCTAGGCCTATGGTTGACCAATTTCTATGGGGCCCAAGCTTGGGAGTTGTGGTTGTTGGAGTTGAAGCGGGTGGCAGTGTTGTTGTCGAATCTCTGGGCATGGCTCATTGTTGAGGATTTCAACTAGCGAATCCATGCCTGGGAAAAGTCAAGTGCAGGCTACTCTTGCCCCCTTGGGGCCCAGGAGTTTCAAAACTTCTTGTCGTCTTACTCGCTGGTTGACTTGGACATTGAGAATTGTCAATTCACGTGGAGCAACAAGCAAAAAGAAGCTGACCATGTCCTCTTTAGAATCAATCAGGTTTGGATCAACGTAGAACTCCTGTTGCAACTGGATGCACGGGTCACAAGATAGGAGCGAGTTGCCTTGGATCAACAATCGCTCATTTACTGTCTTAGACCTCCGAGGAGACGGGCTCCTCAATCGTTTCGTTTTGAGGCAACTTGGTTGCTCAAGCCCTAGTTGCACCCATTGGTCGAAGACATCTGGGTGGACTACCGACTGGGCCAAGGGGACCCTAGGAACTTTCTTCAGAAAGGGCTCCTATGCCTGAAGTGGGCTATCAAGTCCATACCTGTGGAGGAAAAGTTTTCTATCCAGATGGGCCGTACAAACCTTAAATCCAGATTGGCCCAGGTGCAACACCGACAAAAGGTAGGGGAGGATCTGCATGATGAGGAGCAGACCATTCTAATGCAACTGTAGGCACTTGATTTAGAAGAGGAAATCTATTGGAAACAACAATCGTGGATCAAGTAGCTTAGGGAGGGGGACAGACAAACAAAATTCTTTTTTGCTAAGGCCAAGTCTCGTGGGTGGAGACAACAACAGGTGTTGATGACCAATGTGGGGGCCCGACTCGATGATCCGAAGGATGTTGCTGGAGAGTTTGCAATGTATTGGGGGCGATCTAGGCAAAACAGCCCACAATACTGATGTCAGTGTGGGTTCTGCGGGTGATGAAGGAAGACGACAACGCTCAATTGTTGAACCTGTTTACTTGGCAAGAGTTGAAACAGACTATTGGGTCTATGCTAGGAGGGAAGGCATCTGGGCCTGATGGTTGGAGCCTTGAATTCTTCAAGGAATTTTTCGATATTGGGGGGCCCAATATTCTTGACGCTTTTAATCTGATGCTGACCAAGCAGCAAATCCGTCGGCAGATTAACTACTCCCAAATTGTCTGCATTCCCAAACGTGTTGATGCCTCTTCTCTGGCTCATTTCCAACCCATAGGGGTCTGTAATGTGTTGGTCCAAATTTTCTCCAAGATGCTCATGTAGAGGATGGTCCCCATCATGCCCAAGCTTGTCGGGGATCACCAGATGAGGTTCATTTAGAGGTGGACCCTACAAGACCAAGTGCCCCTCATGCAGGACCTCCTTCACTCCTTGCATTGCTCAAAATTTCTTGGACTGTGCCTCAAGTTACATTGCAAAGACATACGATACGGTCAATTGGGAGGTGCTTACCGCCATTATGATGCAGAAAGGGTTTGATCCACTATAATCATCAACCGCATTCTCCTTCGACATGGGGGACAGCTGTGGGATCTCTCATCCCTCAAAAGGGGATTGTGGCAAGGGGACCCTCTTTCTCCTTTGTTTTTTATCATCACTATGGACCTATTGAAGTACTATTGCAAGGCTACATGGGTGGGGCTCTTGAGGATTGTTGGGGTGGACTGTTTGGTTGAACACTACACCGATGACACAATCCTAATTAGTCAAGCTAGGGTTCCACAAGCACAATGTATTAACTAGGTGCTTATGTGGATGGCAAATGAGCTAGGCCTAGTGATAAATCGTGAGAAGTCATCTCCACACTTCCTTAACATGGACACGTAGGTCAAGGGTCGGATCACGCAAATTATGGGTTTCCCTTCTAGGATGACTCCAGACTCCTATCTAGGCATTCCACTCTTTGCTTAGGGACGATGTGCAACTTGGGGGATGGTCTTAGCAAAAATCGAAAGTTGGGTGGGACATTGGGTGAACCGACTTCTTACTCGAAAAGGATGGTTGGTGCTGCCATCGAGAGTGCTCGTGGCAATGCCACGCTTTGTGGCTGTTGTCGCCACCCCCCCCCCCCCCCCATGGGCCATGATCCAAGCCATTAATCGGCACGTTCGTAATTTCGTGTGGTAGGGCAATAGAGGGGGATGCAAACTGCACTTAGCTAGGTGGGATCGGATCACACACCCTTAGGCCACAAGGGGCCTTAGCATCTCCAAGTTCAAGGACAAAATGACACTTGGACAACAATGCCTACTTTTACGTTTCACCCGCCAAGGTGCGGAGACGGCCCAATGGATGCGAATAATGAATGGCAAGTATGTCAGGTGGCAGATGAGGGCACACAATTTGAGACCATGGCAAACACTTTGCACCCATGCATAGCACATGCAACTGCAGGGGTGGTTGGATTTTGAGTTGCGCCAACTTTTATCTTCTGTCTACTCGTTGGTGCCAGGATGGAAGCAAGTCTAGCAAAGGTGATTGCCCAAGAAAATTAAAGTTTTCCTGTGGCTCCTTGAGAGCAATGCCCTGCCTGTTCAAGCAAATTTAAGGAGGCGTTGCCTTGATATTGACGTCACCTGCCGTCTTTGTGAGGGTGGGCCCAAAATCGTCATGCACTTCATTTTTCAGTGCCCTTACATGCATGCCATGTGGTGCACGACAGCATGACTTCCCTCTCTACCGCTCTTGGGAAACTCCAAGGCCACATTACTTTTATGGGAGGCTTGGAAAGCCCAGAATCATAAAGGCTTTCCCCAACACCGCCCCCCCCCCCCCCTGTGCAGGTGGTTTCACAGGCTAGAATAGCGTGGGCAAAAATCATGATAGCAATGGGGATAACACCAACTTATCAACTTGACTATGTAGCATTTCGGGCTAAAGCCGAGCTCTGGGGGATGGTGGAGCACTGTGGGTGGGATCTGGTCCTCCCGCAGCTGGTGGGTGACTCGGCCCTCCCCTGACAATGCCTTTTTCACCAACTAGTGGGATGACCAAATGAATTTTTGGGGAGTTGAAATTACCCTAACAAAGACGACAATCACCAGGTATCTGGATGCCCAGGCAGAGGGTGAAATGATTTTGCCCACTACCCAAGGGTTGCAGGACGCTAACATGTTCTTTAGTGGGTTGGTACCACACACGCAGAGTTGGCAGGTGCCCAAGTTTGCTCTACAACCAGTTTGGGGTCGAGCTACTAAGCTGGTTGACCAGTTCTTTGTCTAGTATGGCAATGGATCCAAGCTTCATGGTACGCACTTCACATTCCTGAAATGCTTGAAATTAGGGACCAAGGTTAACCTGCCCCACTTTTCTCTGGCTGTCTTGCAACAGCAAAAGAGGAGGCGCCATTCTGGGCTTATTATGGCCCTTTGGCGGGGGACAGTGGGGGCATGGCCAGTGGCGGGACCATCTGGGCCTTCTGGGTCTTCCTAGTTGAGGGCAGGTCCATCTGGTTCTTCTGGGTCCTCCCTATCGAGGGTTGGTTTAACGCCTATGGTAGTGTACACGTAGAAATGGGCTAGCCTTCGAGGGCTGGTCATTTCGAGCCCTATGGCTGTGGCAGACGCATTTCTATTGGAGGAGTCTGGGCACGATGTGCTACTAGCAGAGGAGCTCAACCGTGTGGCAAAGGAAGCGACGGCCGCAGCTCAGGCCGAAGAGAGATAGGCTTGGGAGGCTAGATGGGAGGAAACCCTCATTTGGGCACAAGTTGACCTGGAAGCCCACTTCCAGGAGCCGGAGCAAAAGCTGCTTCAGTAGCAAACCTTGATGGCAAAGGAGGCCTAGGCCTGGATGGCTAACAAGCTCCGTGCCTAGGTTCGTAAGGAGTTGATGCAGGAGGAGACCACTTGCAAAGAACATGAGAGGACGGAGCATGCGCAATAGGCTCGGGAGCAGGAAGAAGAAAGATAGAGACAGAGGCAACTAGATCAGGCGCATGCGCAAAGCATGCAACAATGGCTTCGAGATGGGAGATGCCCATATTTTGTGCTCGGCATAAATTGTGAATGCTTGTGGAGGGCTCTCAGACAACACATCCATCGTACGTCCACGCGTTTCCACCCAGACAGTGGGGGTTCAACCGCAAAGCGAAGTCATCGTGAGGTTGCCATGTAGGTGATCCAGTAGGCAACCAATTTTGTGGACTCTGAGCTACATCACAATATGTTGGATATCCTCCACACTCTCAAACGATTGCACTACGCATGTCATGGGCTGCCTGGGCACCCATAGTGTCTCTAGGGTCTCATGGGCCTAGTTCACATTTCCCTCCTATGGGCGAGGGTGCTGCTCTCGTTGCTTCCTGTTGGTTGGTCTAGCCTTGTTTTGTTGCTTCCTGTTGGCTGGTCTAGCCTTGTTTTTGGTAAATTGTCGTTTGGGGTCTATGTTGGGTCTGGCTCAGGGTAGCTCCCCCCTGTTTTTGGTGAATTGCCATTGGGGTCTATGTTGGGTTTGGCTGGGGGCCATTTGGTGAATTGCCATTGGGGTCTCTCCCCGTTGGCGGTTTGGTCTATGTTGGCCATCTCTGGTGGCCCTAATTTGTACTTTTAATTTTTCTTTTCCAGTAATTTAATTTAATCCCAAACATTCTCTCAAAAAAAAAAACCCCACCATGAAACTTAAATAGGATTCATCATTTGAGACTATTGTAAAATGAACAATGACAATATCATTTAAGTCTTGCCATGAATTTCATGTCAACTTTGAATGCAATTTATCTCATATAATTTGATCATATGGGAAACAAGATGTGGCACTAACTTTCCCATTGAACATTTTTCCCATCATTTCAAACTATACAATTTTCTCTCCACAATTGTACATCATATTAATCCAGCTTCAACATCTTCATATAAAGCAAACTTCTTTTGATAAGATAGGAGAAAAATGTTAATAAAATTTGAGAAAAAACCTTTACTTACAAGACATTCATATTCTATACCGAAAAGAATCCATATAACCTACCATTGCCAAAATAATCGCCGTGTCTCAATACTAATTCTGACAGTCCTGATTCTTCTGTTTCTAAAGAAGAGGAAACTTCAGCCTACAGTTTAGAGACATACAAATTTAAATTATAAAATTAAATATGCAAGTATTTGTATCTCAAACAAACTATTTGCATGTTTGAAATTTAAATTTTAAAAAATAAAAGAAAAATGATTTATTCAACTTTTACTGATATAATTATAAGCCTGAATTCTATTTTTCAAAAAAGAAATAAACAAATCAGTTTTATAACAGATAAAATATGGTTATAGATTTACAAAATGAAATTGCATGATCATTCATAAAACAAATTTATATGAATAAAATTTGATATTAAATTATTTACTTACTATTTGACATTAATAATGTCCATCGCCAAATTCAAAGGCTGAAGTTAAATGAACATAAATTTACCCCTCATATTATATTGTCTACACATCAGATCAATTTTTCAGACATCCAAATGTATTAGAAAACTAAGTTACTTAATCAGGAGGAATGAAAACATTGACAATTAACTCCCAACTGATTTGCACAAAAGTAGATAACATGTAAAGGCCATTAAGATCTCAGTAAATATATCATTCATTAACTTTTAGGACTATGGCATCAAATCGTGAGTTGGCCACAGAAAATTATAGTCAATTCCTTAATGAATTACCCTATGTTATTTGGATAAAACCACTATGATAATAATGATTAACTTTGTCTCTTTTTTTTTTCTGATAACTAATGAGTTGCAAAGGAGAATTTCGAAAAATGAGTGGGAGAGCGGGAGGTGCTGAGTGAGCTGGTAGGGGTTCAACAGGTGTCAGAAACAGCAGCATGGACCTGATTGATGGTGGGTCAGGGCAGGGGCCGTGAGGAAGGGAGCTTAGAGGGCAAGGTGTGGCCGAGGAAGTAGCAGGAGGTGGTGCAGCTGGGAGCACAACAAGGATGGTGGGTGGGGCTATGGTGACATCAGGCAGTGAGGAAGGTTTCGAGGCTTGCTGGAGGGAGGGTGGCACTATGAGACTTAAGATTGGCATCTACCTGAGGAGGCTTTGCAGCTTGGCCTAATGGGCAAGTTCGTGTCGAAGGGTGTGCACCCAAGGATGGATCTAATTAGGTATTGGGCCTATGCGGCATGGGGATTGGAGAATGTGCAAGTGTGAGTTCTAGCAAACGACGGGCTGTTTTTTTGTCTCCCATATAGAGGAAGACAGGGAGTGCATGCTATTGGGGGACCCATGGTTTTACTGTGCCATGGAAGTCTGGAGCCCACCATGATGCAAATCTTTTTGATCGGGCACCGATATGGGTTTGGATCTTGGATCTGCCCCTAGAGTTCTAAACGCTAGGCTTTCTAAAGGCATTGGCTGGTCTATTTCAAGAGTTTATAAAGTTTGATGCCTTCACTGCCTCGATGGACAAAATTGGATATGCCTATTTCTGTCTAGAGGTCATTGGGGTCTTAGGACCACATCAGTGAGGTGGTTTTGGACATGGCATCAGGGGAAGAGCAAATAAGGGTTCAGTTTGAGAATATGACGGTGGTGAAACCGGAGCAGAGAGAGGGACTGCCTATTGCGTGTGTGACTTGTGGGAAGGGGCATTTTGTTGGAAAAATGAAGCCAAATACATTAATTGTTGTATTTCCTTTTATGTTGCATTTAATGTGGGGATGTGTTTTATCCCACATGTATGAGGATTGGGGTTTGGTCCTCATGTTTCTTCATAAATAAAAGGCTTGGGGTAGCCTTTTGTGTGTGCTTCAAAGTGAAAGCATTGTATCAAGGTTTTACCTTGGAGANCTTTCATTCTGTTATCACAGCAAATGTTTGCTAGAGTTTGGAATGTTTTGAGAGTGGTTTATAGTGTTTCTTACAGTGCAATATTTTGCCTCTAATGATTTATTCAGATCTGTAGGGTTTTTAATAATTTCTCTAGAGCATTTGTAGTGTGTTTTCAGATCTGTGTTTTTCAGATTTGTGTTTTCAGATCTAATTGTTTTTAGATCTGATTATAACACATTTGATGGTGAACTGTCAAGTCCGGCTGAAGGGACTATCACACCAATCAAAGGGTGGGTGGAACCTTGTTAGAAGGAAGGGCCACATGATGAAGGTGGCACCGCCTATTGGTCAGGCAAATAGGGCCATGCCCAAGGTGCCAACCATTGGAGGAGGAGAGCTGGGACCAATTATGAAGGCTAGGGAATTGTTGTGGGCTTGGGTCCCAGTAGCAAGAGCATCGGAATGGCTGAATGATGGAGGGGAAAAACATGTGGTGGCTAATCAATCTAGGGCAAGGGGGATGGTACTACCACACAGTCCCCTTGTACTCTGATCAGTAAGATGCCTGCCATGCCAGAGGTGCAAGGTGTGGAGTTTCCATTGTTGGGGGACTAGATTACTCTGGGTCGAGGGTCCTCTTGTTCGAAGCCTGGGGATCTCATTGGGGTCCAACCTAGGAGTGTCGAATCGGTGCCAAGGCTGGTTGTGGATCCCCCAATGGGGAGTAAGGTAGGTCAGCCAAATGCATTGGCAATGAGGAAGAGATTAACGCAATTAGATATCGACATGGGAGTGTAGAGGACCCTGAAGGCGGTGGACCATAGACGAATGTTTGTTTCCCGATGAAGATTCTTTCTTGGCATTGCAAGGGACAGGGTACCCTATACAAGTGAAATACATTGAAAATGATGGTTAGGAATGAGGGATGCGATGTGATGTGTCTACAAGAGACGAAGCTACAGGTGGTTGAATCGAAGCTACTGCAATGGGAGGATTGGATTTTGCAAACAGTCGCATGCAAGGGCTGTGCCGGGGCAATGTAGGGGGCTGGCTATTCTGTTGAGGCTCCAAATCACATTGGTGGATGACTCCAGATGGAGCCAGATGGTTCACATGATCAAGGAAAACATTTGGCTGACAAATGTTTACGGGGCGCAAAGTTGGGAGGCATGGTTACATGAGTTGAGGCGGGTGGTGTTGGTAATCCCTGATAAAGACAAATGGGTCCTTATCAGGGATCTTAACCAATGCTTGTACTCATGGGAGAAGATGGGAGGGGACAATGCAAATCCACCTGGAGGATCAAAATGTGCAAATTTCCTTCAGGACCACGATCTAGTGGACATGGATATTGAAGGCTACAAATTTACCTCGAGCAATAGGAGACACAACTTTACCTAGTCCAGTCTCGGATCGAGAGGATCTGGGTGAGTATGAGGTTGTTACTGGTCTTTGACATTAAAGTTACAAGGAAGAAGCTGCACGCCTCGAATCACAGATCCATTCGATGCCAACTTAGCACTAGTCAGGGTTAGGCTCCTAGGTCATTTTGTTTTGAGCATACGTGGCTAGGTAAACCTTGTTGTGGTTGCTAGTTCAAGATATTTGGCAAAGTTACTCTATAGATCACGAACAATGGGATTTCCTGAAAAAGGAACTGAAGCTATTGCAACAAAGGATTAGAGCCAAAGCCTCAGAAGAGAAATTTGGCTTCAGGGCCTACAGGGTGTGCTTGCAGCTTAGTCTCCAAGAGATACAAGGGCTATAGGAAAATGGAGCTGACCTAGCAAATGAGAAGCCACAGCTGTTAGGTGAGTTACAAGAGCTAGACAGGGAGGAGGAAGGATATTGGCGACAGTGGGCTTGTGTTTCCTAGTTGCATGAGGGGGATTGGAATATGCATTTCTTTTTTGCCAAGACCAAAGGTCAAGGAGCAACAAAGAAGAAGCTCAAGATATGTTCAAAGGAGCACCAGGGGATGAGCTGGAAAGAGGAATGTAGGCAATCAAGGTAGTGCGGACGTATTGGGAAAACATCTGGCACAAGAGAGGCACAAAGAGGATTTCTGTTCCGGTGAGGCATATTTTGACTAATGCTAAAAATCTAATGCGGCCTTTCTCTAGGATGGAGTTGGATGCCACGATGAGGCCAATGCAAAATAATAAGGTGTTGGGGCTTCATGGGTGGCCCATTGACATTTTGGGGGCAAATTTGTTGGATGCCTTCAATCGCATGCTGCATTGGCAATAGGCCCGTAAATAGATCAGCTACTCATGGATTGTTCTTTTGCCAAAGGTGTCAAATCCAACATCGTCAATGCATTTTAGGCCCATTGGTGTCTATAATACTTTGTTGAGACTCTTCTCCAAAATGATCGTTTGTCGTTTGGTGCCTTTGATGGGGAAACTAGTGGGAGAACACCATGCGGCATTTGTTAAAGGCTATTTCTTGCAAGATCAAGTCTTACTGTTCCAAGAGATTCTACACTCGTTGCAGCAGTCCAAGTTTCCTGAAATGTGTATTAAGTTAGACATCACCAAGGCCTATGACATGGTGAGCTAGGCAAGGTTGAGAGAGATCATGCTCCTTAAAGGCTTTGGTCTTGAGTTTGTCAATTTGTGCCTTCAGATGCAAAGCTTTGGCCAATATTCGTTCAACATCAATGGGAGGTTGTGGGGTTTCCAGGCGCTAGAGAGAAGATTGCGGCAAGGAGACCCATTGTCACCTTCATTGTTTATATTGATTGTGGATCTTCTGCAGAGTTACTGTACTACTAAGGGGATGTAGGGGCTGAACATTATCGGGGTCCACTGCATTGCTGCCCATTATGTTGATGATACGACTTAGGCAAAAGTTCCTCAAGCGAAGGCACTTAAGAAGGCCCTAAAAAGGATGGAGTTGGAGCTAGGTCTTGAAATCAACAAGGGAAAGTCTGCTATCCATTTGACCAATACCATGATGCAAGTGGGGGAAAGGATTGTGCAATTTGCTGGGAATCTTGCCAAGTCAGCTACGGGACTCATATTTAGGGATGCCGATTTTCAACTGGCAACTTAAGAGAGCATGGTTGGGGCTAGTGGAGAAGTTGCGAACAAAGAAAACTCATTAGACCAACTGGTTTCTATCTCAAAAATGGAAGATACTACTCACTTCGACTGTGCTTATGGCTATGGCTAGGTTTACAGCTTCTATGGCTATTCTGCCAACTGGGACCATCCAAAAGATAGACCAGATCATCAGACAATTTGTCTGGTCTAGAGGCAAGGGGGGGAGGAAGCTCCACTTGGTGTGTTGGGAGTTGATGGTGAGGCCAAGAACGATAGGGGCAATCAGGTTGTTGTCCTTCCAAGATGAAGCTAAGCTGGGCATGCAACATCTAGTTAACAAGTTCATGGATCAGCAGAAGGGATAGGCCCCATGGGTGAGGCTGTTGTAGCAAAGTACCGCATGTGGGAGGCTGACGCTAGGAGCTCACAATTATGGAAAAATATCTGCAAACAAGTTATGGAGATGGAGGCAAAGGCGTTGTTGGGTAAGCATACTTCGGAGGTGATTAAGAACATGCACCCGCTAACGGCAAGGTCGAATGATGTTTGGTGGGTGAGGCTGCCTAAGAAGATTAAGGCTTTTAGATGGCTTATCATGCATAAGGTGTTGTTGGTGCAAGACCTCTTGACAACGCAAGGGATAAATATGAATACTATTTGTCCCCTTTGCTCTGTTGAAACCGAGATGCTTGAACATTTTATTTATTGTTGCAAATTCATGCACGAGGTTTGGAGAGTGGCTGAGCTTTTGCCTCCGATAAAAATTAGTGGAGATTCCAAAGCGCTAGTTGTGTTATGGGCAGGCTGGAAGAGCAGGAATCACTTAATTTTCCATGAGCAAAGGCTACCTACGCCGAATCTTGTTGCCAGAACTAGGCTCCATTTGTAGGCTGAAGCAGTGAACAAAATAGGGCAAGGGTTAATTTTTGAGCCAGCCATTATAGAATTTGCAGGGAACACTAACCTTTGGGAGATAATAGTGTGGGTGGTCTGGCCTAACATGCTCCAACGCATTGACGAGGAGCCTGAACTACCTACGAAGAAAGTCTTTGATAACTGGGTTGGGGAAGAAACTAGATTTAGGGGCAACTGAATTAGGGTGACAAAAACGAAGCTAGAGGAGGTGTTGGGTGTGCCAGCAGAAGGTGCTTATTGCCCCAACACTCCACACTCATGTACGCTACTGAATTTTTCCAAGCACAGTTCCATGAACAGCTAGTGGGCACATTCGTAAGTCAAGATGGCTATGGTGTGGCAAAATGCAACGGTGTTAATTGACCGATATTTCGTGCAATCTGGCTACCCTCACAAGATCGTGGGTGTTCATTTTGCATTTTTGAGGTGCCTACAGCATGGAATCAAGATTAACATACCTCGATTTTTTCTTTTTGGATTCCCTAAAACGAAAGAGGCCTGGGCATCATCCGAGGGTGATCTTCACGCTCTGGAGATCAAGGTTGACAAAAATTCCCAGGCAGCTAAGGTTGAAGACTTAGTTGGTGTATCAAAGATAGAGCACGTGGGACACGCAAGGGCCTCAATTGCTCACAGCAGAGAAACGGGAAACAACAAGTGGGGAAACAACTACTAGCAATACTAGGTGGGATGAGAGGCTAGGGCCCGAGAGAGAGGCAAAGCAGGAAGGGTTATGCACTCTACTGGGCTTTAGGTGTGGATAGATAAGGCATGCCAACTCACAACAGAGCAAGCACAAGTCAAGGAGAGGGCGACATGGGAAAATCAATGGCAGATGATGCATTGCGAAGGTTCATAGAGAGGAGGATCTTCAACGGGTTCGGGACCTATAGCAAATGGAGGACTTATTGGAGAGGCACAGCACGAAATTAAGGTAGTTGATGGAGGTGCATTGGAAAAGGTAGGAGAGTGTCGCAACATAGGATGTTCAAGTAACACCGAAGCAGTTGTCGTTGGCAAATGGGGATGTGGCTACTTCCCAAGGGTCAGCTCTGGCAAGAACTTTGAAGGAGTAAGGTCTAGGATGTGGGTTGGGTGGGGTTTTGGGAGACATCTGGGTCTTGTTTGGCCCTAGCACTGGTCTTTTGCGTTGGTTCTTGTAATTAACGTTAGGTACTAAAAGGGGGTTCATGAGTTTTTTCTAAGGTCTTCGTGGAGGAATCTTGGGGTCATTGAGGGAGGTCTAGGGATGTCTGTCCTGTTTTGCTGGAAACCGAGAGGTTCTGGATTGGGCTTCATGCCCCTATACATAATTTTTTGAGTTAATAAAAAAAATATCTTTTTCTAATAATTTTATATGTAACTTATTTGCATGCATGAAGAGAAAATAAAAACAATCTTGAATACAAATTTCTGATATGATGTTTCCATTTTTCCACCTTCCTGAGTATTTTCTTTTAAAGAATATTATTTATTGATATAGAATTGAAACCTTTTCTGCCTAAAGTCAGATTTTGGCAAAGTAGTACCTGTCCATTTAATTCATATCAAATCTTATATCTAGGACCACATTGATGTTTGCATACAAATGGCCAGAAAGCTTTCTTATGTAATAAAGAGTAATTGTATGAAAGGGAGATTCATGGAAAAATATGAAAAAATCCAAAAAAAATTTCTATTCAAGGACTTTAAAATCAAAACTCAACTATCATGTGTAATATTAGTGTTGGAGGCTTACATGCTGCCATTGCAAACTGAAGTAATGTACTGATTCAAAACTTGCTATCAACCACTAAACTTAGTAACGCGCTCTTAACATAGAGAAGTACGAATATTAAACAAAAAGGTTGGTATAATAGTATAGAGATATAATTGCAAAAATAGGGCAATTAAGATCTAGACCTAACAACAAATTCAAGTAAGGCTCACAAGATTGTAAAAGAAAAAGTTATAAAACAATGGTCAAAGACAGTTGAAAATCAAAAGAAGCTCAAGTTCTATTATGAAATACCAAAGGATGCAAGCTTGGTAAACAAGCAAAATACTTACATGCAACAGTCTCCATGCAAGCATCATTGAGTAATACAGTAAAAACAAAAGATGAACAATTTATTCTACTGGAGTGTTGTGCAATTGACATTTTTAGATGCAAATGGAATACTACAAATAGAACTTCATACAAATTATTTTCTATATCACCATTTGTGCCATGGCAATATCTTGAAGATGTTTTCAAATTATATGATCATTGAACACATTTGATTTATTCTGAAAATATTGATACTAACGTATTTTATACCAATTGATTGATTTGAAAACTCTTATTGGGCATATACATACATAATAAAATTTTAGTATTATAATAAAATGTTAGTTTTTGTAATGCCCCACTTTTGTACATGTGACCATAATACTCTATATATTTTTTTTTTATAAAGGGTAAGGTCAAATCTTCCTAGGACATACCCCTATGCTAGAAGAGCTCAAGCCGTTCATGCAAGAAAACTTGGATCCTACTATCTCAACGGTTACTTCCTCTAGCCTCAATCGTAAGCTAGTCAGAGCTATCTTCGTGCCTCTTATCTATGGTAAGACTGTGATTAGCATGGCAAAACACATCTGGAATCCGATGAAGCATTTTCAGGTTCTTATTTGGGAAAATTTCTGAAAGTAAATCATCTTGATAAGATTGAGCTTGAATCAAATTCATGGTTGAACTTACATTTTTCAGAGACTGCTTAGGCAGCATAACAAATGCAAAGGAATGCTAGTACCGAGCTTTCAACCTAGCACCTTTGACCAAAAAGCCATGCAAGCTAACCAACTAATTAACAGCCAATGCTCATAATATTCTATATGTTGTTCAGTATTATCACTTGGACATTAATTCGTTTGGATGATTATATGTGTTTGGAGATGTGCATTGTGATTGTATATCAATCTGAGAAACTTTATTTGGGTGGCTTAAACAAATTTACTATTGATTAGCAATTTCTTTCTAATTGTTTACTTTTAGAAATAGAAAAACATATTTTTATTGACAGGATGAGAGTGGTAATGTATAGCAGCATTATAGAATAAAATTTTGAAATTAATGGAAATGTGATCCATGGTTTACTTTGGCATTTTATTGGAAATTTTAATTTATCAATTATTTTAATTAATTAAAATACATCAAAAATTCAAACTTGTCAAATTGCACTCAAATTTGGAGTATCTCAATGTTTCCATTATAATATAGAACTATGATTAGTTTCTTGATTTGAGGCATAACTTTTAAGATTTAATTTTAAACAGTTTAAAAAGTACTTTACAGACCTGTAATTTCTTTGGTTCAATTAAAATATTAATTTTTACCTGGGTAGCTATGACATGTTTATGCTTATTTCAACCAAATCAACATGTATAAAACATTAAATGTGTAAAAAGTTTACTATCAATGTCTTTTGCTGGCCAAAATATGGAAATTATGAAAAATAGACAAAAGTGCCAAAAATTAATTAGAAACCCTCCTAACCTTATAATGTTAAAGTGATTATTAAAGTTAAACAAGCGGGGCACATGTAAAAAGTTTATGAGAAAAGGTAAATAGGATGATGATGTGTGCTTAATGTTATATTTTGGACAAATTTTTCAGATGTATATTGTCTACTTGAGAGGCCATCATTTGGAATGATGGTAAGGTTTCAATTTCTTAAGTTGAAATGCTTGAGTTCAAGCCTGGGTGCAACCACTTGAAAAGAGGTTAGGCCTTCGCTCATCTACTAGCACTCCCAAGACCCCACTTGGTTAGATGAACATTGAGCCTCTGAATAAAGACTCTTTATGTTGTCTACTTTATATTAATAGCTGAAAAAGGACAAGGACTTGTCTAATAGGGACTTGAGGCTCTCTTGGGTGTTGTCACTCTCACACATGTCCACCCACCCATGACCTTATTTGTTCAAGTCAAGTAGTAATCATGTTAAGAATAAGAAATGACTTGTTTGGAGGATAGGTTGTCTAGTCTTCATCCATTGTATAAACTTTTGTACAAAAGTCTTTGCTCAAGCCTTTGGGCCTCCTTCATCTTATAAATAGTGAGGGTTTTGTTCTTGTATTTAACCATTTTTCAAGTGAGGGAAAGCATGCTAGCTTGAGGAATAAGGGAGAGGGAAAGAGGAGAAGTGTGAGGTTGTTCCATGATTATTGTTGGGCCATCTTTTTGGTCTGAACTTACGGCTACTCTTGTATGGTTGGGGAGCTTCTACTAGTGGCTATACTTGGAACTAATTTTAAAGGCTTTTCTAGATGAAGCTGATCCTTGTGGAATTGATCAGTGGCACTTTGATGGTTGATTTTTGGTGTTGTTCTAACATAGCTTTGGTGGATGATTTTGAAGCTATTTTGTTAGACTTAAGGTGAAGGTGTGTGCCTATTCCTTGCTGGTTCTTAGCATGTCTTTTTGGGTTGAATCTTGGGCTGTCTTGACAAGTCTGTGTGGGTTCCTGGTGGAGGTTTGGAAGGTTGTATTTACTGCTGCTGTTTTTTTTCTTTTTTCTTTTTTCTTTTTTTTTCTTTTTTTCTTTTTGAGAGAATGTTCAGGATTGTATTACTGAAAATATAGTACAAGGAATTACAAAAAGTGTTCTGGACGGTGCAAGCCCACAGACGATCAATTTGGAGAAAACGCGAATCAAAACATTGCATACCCTGATAGGGCGAAAGTGTTCTGGACGGTGCACCTCCGCTTGCTTTGGGATGCACACTATTCGAGAACAATTGAGCTCCCTGTGGACCTACCTCTTGGCCAACATAAGGTTGAAAGCGTCCAGAATATTGGATCCCACAATTTCCAGGAAGGTCTTAAAGAATTCCAAGCTCCAACCATCAGGACTAGGTGCCTTCCCTCCCGACATGTCACTGATGGTTGCAACGAGTTCCTGCCATGAGAACGGGGTCAGCAGCCGAGCGTTATCCTCCTCATTTAGCACCTGCGGAATTTGGACCGATATGGGCTTGGTGGGTCGCTTGGCCCAAATCCTCTCCCAGTACTGTGTCAACTCCCTAGTGATGCTCTGTGGTTCATCAATTATCCCCCCCCCCCTTCCATGGTGCGTAAACAACGTGGCTGGCTCCATCCTCGTGAAAAGTTCATTTGCCTATCCCCCTCTCGGAGCCATCTAACCCGTGATCATTGTTTCCAGTATGTCTCCTCTTTCAAGTCAAGGCCTTGAAGTTACCACAAAATGTTCTGCTCTTCTTCATGTAAGTCCTCCCCAGCCTCTTGTCTGGTTTGGATCTAAATTAGCTTATCCCAGAGCGCCCTATGACCCGTCCTGAACGAGAATTTGTCCTCCACTGGTAGGGCCCAGATAGCCCATTTCAAGCGAAGCAAACCATCTTTGAGGAAGTTCCTGGGGTCTCCCTAGCCTGGCTGGTAGTCTGCCCAAATGTCCTCAACTAATCGCCTCAACCACGGTTTAGACAACCAAGTTGCCTCAAAACAGAAAGGTCATGGGGTCCAGGGCCTTTCAAGTCCGAGTGAACAAACCAGGGATCGATAATCCGAGGCGACCCGTTCCTATCCCGTAACCCGTGCGGCCAAGCGGAGGAGGAGGTCGAAATTAATGCAGACCCGGTCAATTCTAGAGAGGACACGGTCCGGGCCTTTCCTCCTATTGCTCCAAGTGAATTAGCAATTCTCAATGGGTAGGTCCACTAGCAAGTGAACCGCCAAGAAATCTTGAAACTCCTATGCACCCAAAGAGGGGGCTTCCCCACCAGACTTTTCCCACGGATGCAATCTTTGGTTGAAGTCCCCAATGATTAGCCATGCTAGGCGGTCTTGTACCAAAGCCGCTACGCATTCAATCTCCTGCAGCCTCTGCTCCCATGTCTGTGCCCCATAGAAGTTGGTCAGCCAAATCCCTCGGGATGGGATATGGACTATCATGGTCCATTGTGAGGAGTCAACCAACATCATGTCGTAGCGAGCTAAGATAGCAAGACCTCTTGCCCAACCCACACAAGGGTGCACGTGGGATTTCCAGCCATCCCAAAGGAGATGGTGTGATTTTGTCGCCTGCAACTTGGTTTCTTGGAGGCATACGATGTCACAATCTTCATCACAAACAATTCTACTCAGGGTATTTCTTTTATAAGGTGTACCCTATCCCCTACAATTCCAGCTAAAGATCTTCATGTATGCCCAAATGAGTGCTGTTGGTAGACCTCCCAAAGGGTCTTTTGTAAACCCAAGTCAATGTTTTGTTGAGCTTGTCTAACCCTGGACAAGCTCTCACTCGGGTGTCTGAGGCAGCTCCCCCCCTCCCAGACCACCAAGCTGCAGCCTGAGTCCTCGAATGCAAGCTCCTTCTCCGGGGGCTGATGGGACAGGGTGCTCCCCCTAACCACATTGACCCATTCGCCCAAGGGGGGGGAGCACTATCCATGGCATCGTTGGGTTGGCTGATGACAATGGTGGTGAGGTGTGGGGGGTGTTGGTGTCAAGGTTGTGGGCCAATTGTGGGGGGGTAGGTGAAAGTCACAGTGGAGAGCATCGTGGGAGGGGGGTGGCAGGGGAGTGCAGGGTTTTTATGGGCGGGGGGTCTGCACAAGTTCATTGGGAGGTGTGGGACGGGGTGGGATGGTTTGTGCGGAGGCGGGGGGTGTGGGGATTGTGTTCGTGAGGATCGAGGGGGGCAGTTTTTGGGGGGGCGACCGGTCTGAAGGCCGGTGCAGTCAACCCTTACGGCCCACCATGACCCAGTCCCTGCCCTCAACCAACTATCGAGCCTAGTCCCGCGTCCACATTGGCCTGGCCCTTCGAACCCGGCAATCATCCTCCTGGTGCCCAGGTTTCCCACCATGCATAGCCTTCGCCCCGGCCCTCTTGGGCCTTCGGTCTTCGTTCTAGGTCTGGCTCTGCCTCCAGGTTTTCAAACTCAACCTGGAGTTGTTCTTCCCCTCCTGGGAGCTCCAACAGTATTTCCCGAATCAGGTCCTTGGCTGACAAACTTCGCCACACGCAGAAACAAGTGAATGCCATCGACCGTGTGACTCTATCGAAAGTGATGAACTTCCCAAAGAACCTTGCCATCCGTTCCAGGAACTCCAAGTTCCACATGTCCCATGGGATCTCGGACACCCTAATCCACACTGGGGCCCGAGCAAACAGGTCCGTCTCACGGTGCACCCCCAGGCGCCAAGGGGTTAAAGCCAAACCTCAAGCACCATAGAACCACGGTCCCCCCCCCCAGTAACACCGTGTCCCGCACTTGCTGGGGCAGAAAAATGAACAACAAATCCTTAGACAAGCTCCGCACTTCCACTTGCCCAACTTTCCAGTTTTCGTGCACCCACCTACAAATTAACTCCATCTGCGGGTGAGCACCCTAGGACACAAACCAGCCAATGAGGCTCCGTTGCATAGTGCAGACTCCCTCCCTCGGGAGGCTGCTGACCCAGAGGCGTATGGTGTGGTCCGCATGGAAGTGTGCCTCTCCCCATCGGGTGCTCGCAATGCATCCCCCCCTTGGTCCTGTTTCTCCCTATTTCCCTATTGTTCACCGCCGTCCGGGAGTCCCGGGTTAGTGTGTTCCACTCCAGTGTCAGCTAGTTTGCATTTGGTCGCCCCTGCGCTCGCCTAAACCTCCACTCCTGCGTGCTCCTATGTCTTTGCTCCTACATGTTCCTATGTCTCCGCTACCATTGTCTCTGCTCCTCCAATCTTCCTTCAAATTCCGAGTACCATCCACCCACTATTTTAAGGACCCTACATGATGGAAGCATTTTGTGGCTGATTTTAAAGGTTGTTGAAGGCTGACTCTAGGGTCTATTTTGATATAATTTCCTTGGAAAGTTATTGTCGATTGCACCTTGGGTTTTTTCTAAAGGCTATTTTTGGCTGAACCTGATTGCTGTGGGACCGATTGGCTGCTCGTAGCTAAACCTGGGTTGTTATTAGATCAAATTTAAGAAGTTGTTTAAAGCTGAAATTGAGACAGTTAAGAAAACCATTGAGGATTCAACATCCAATCAACTTTGTAAGTGGTTTTCCCTTTCCCAAAATCAATCAAACCAACCCTACAGGTATGTATTGCTAACCTCTTGTTTTTTAATTGATAATGGGACCATTTCTTGGCTTGGACAAGTTGAGAGCTCTCTCTTGTAGAGTTGTGGATTATGAGTCATGACTTTCTTTTATGGGTCATGTACGAATTCTTTTGTAAGTAATGAATTGGTTTATTGGGAATGAATGCATTGGAATAAGGAGTTGGTCTTTGTTTGTCATCTACACTTGGGTATTTCAGGTTTTTGTAATCATTATTAATGAATGCCCCCATCATTGTATCCAAAGCCTTAGCCTTTGGAGGTGTCTGATGGTGTTAGCCCCCACCAATTTATCCAATCCTGGTATTATTCTTTTGTGTGCAACAAGATGCTATACAGTTGGAGGTACTTGGTGTGTGATAGCTCGATAGCCAAAGGGACCATGCCCTCAACTATATGACAAAATATCTGTTAAAGGCGATGAAAAATTACATGCCTTTAGCAATGCCAATTAAGGAGGAGACTTAGAAGCAAGATCAAAAATTCAGCCCATTTTACCTACATGAGAAGTTTAAGCAAAAAAAATTTACAACAAAAGAAGGGCATTTTGACATATTTCTCATCTTCAATGAAGGGCATTAGTGTTTTGACCATGGCATAAGAAGGGAAAAATCAATAAAGTGATATGGTTTTTTTTTTTTGGAGAAAATTCAAGATAAATTAGTCCAAAAAAAAAGGAAAAGATTGTTGGAAAAATGAAGCCAAATACATTAATTGTTGTATTTCCTTTTATGTTGCATCTAATGTGGGGATGTGTTTTATCCCACATGTATGAGGATTGGGGTTTGGTCCTCATGTTTCTTCATAAATAGAAGGCTTGGGGTAGCCTTTTGGGTGTGCTTCAAAGTGAAAGCATTGTATCAAGGTTTTACCTTGGAGACGTGAGTCTTGTTGGTGTTGATCTGAGATCTGTTGGAATAACAGATTGTGTGTTTGAAAAGTTGCAAGGACGGCTTGTGTCCTTAAGATTTGAGAAAAATAGAAGGCAGATCAGCATTGCTGTGCAAGTAGGGTAAAATGGGCCCGAACCACGTAACTCTCTGTGTTCTTGTGCTATTTCCTTTTTACTGGTTTCATTCTGCTTTCATTCTGTTATCACAGCAAATGTTTGCTAGAGTTTGGAATGTTTTGAGAGTGGTTTATAGTGTTTCTTACAGTGCAATATTTTGTCTCTAATGATTTATTCAGATCTGTAGGGTTTTTTAATAATTTCTCTAGAGCATTTGTAGTGTGTTTTCAGATCTGTGTTTTTCAGATCTAATTGTTTTCGGATCTGATTATAACAAAGATGTACAAGGGTGTATAGCCCAAGCCAACGTCATTCGGCCCCATTCAAAACCAATCAACAGGATGATCTCCCACAACCCCAGTGTCCCCCAATGTGATATGTTGATGATATATGTGACAATAAACTTGGGGATGGTACACTCCTAAGTATGTTGACATATGTGTCAATAAAATTTGGGGCATAGTACTAATGCAAAGTATTGCATTGATGTGTGTGCCATGATAATAATTGTTATAGGTGATTTGGTAGAATGTTTTATAGCAAATTTTATGGAGTGTACTTTTGGCAAAACAACCTTATGGTTATAGTTTTGGTAAGTGAGGTATTACTCACTTGGTAAGAAATCGACTTGTGGTTCACATGTCACATGTTTGATTCTAAGGGCTGGGTATGTTGAAATACATGCCACCTGAGGAAGCATGGTAAAAAGAATATATGTCTACAAGTCGAACATTCAATTCTAAGGGGTAGGTACGCTAGGACATGTGCCATGGCATGATAAGAATATATGTTTGTAAGTCGCATGTTCAATTCCAAATGTGCCACCTAGAGCACAATAAAAATGTACGTTTATGAGTCACACATTTGATTCCATGAGATAGGTATGCTAAGACAAATGCCACCTAGAGCACAAAAAAATATACCTTCAATTACCTTGCTTGGTTCTTTTAAGAACCTTCAATTAGCTTATCCAGATTTTATTTACTTTTACTTAATAGCTTCTTAATTATTGGTTTCCTTTTGTTAGTACGAAAAGTATGAATGGATTTATTTTCTTGTACTTGCTAGCTTCTTAATTTCTTGTTTTTATGGTTATAAAAAATATGAATGGAGAGGGCAATCTGCCCTTGCACTAAGACACAATGGTCTACCGGATGACCGGCTTTTTTAGGGCCAAGCAGAGTTGCCCAATATGGGTGGTAGGATTTCTAGTGTATGGTTTTGAATGCAATCCTCAAAAGGGCCCAAGGAGGAGCCAATTTTGTTTAGGGGGTCTAGCACCATCTTTAATGCAAATTTTGTCTGTTGGGCAATTTCAGATTATGTTTTTGTTGCTCTTGTGCCTATAGGGCTCCTCCCCCAGCTCTAGGGAGGGGAAAATTTACACCACCACCACCGCGCCCCTGCCCCCACCCCACAAAACCCCCCACTTCCTTTTTGTGGGGTTCTCCCAAATGATGTTTTTGTAAACGTTTCTTCAAATATAATGCCTGACCTTTTCACTATATATATATATATAAACTTGGTCTTTACATATTTCAATGATGTGAGTATAAGCTTTAAAGGATTTTCAAATTTATGGGCCTTGGAAAATAACTAAGATTCTCAAAAGTTATATTTCATTCTAAGAATAATCAAAATTCTTACAAACATTTTAGCATATCATCATACCGTTTAAGATTGGAAATTGTCTTTTGGAACTCACAAATTTTATGGCACATAGTTATCATGAACTTTTTTAGTATGTCCTAGGCATCTAACTTTTACATATTCTTGTTGAAAACATATTGTTTAACACTGATAATTATTTATTTTAGTTTTTTAAAAATGCCTAAAAGAAGAAGTATTAAAATTTACCCCTCTTCCTTGAAGGGTATAGCTAAAATCTGCCCTCTAAAAAATGAGGGGAGACCCTGAATTTTTGCCCATGATTTTAACAAAAGAAGTTAACTTCAAGTTCAATCATCTTTCATGACCCAAATCCTATCTATTAAAGCAGCCAAAAAACAAGTGGCCCTCTCTTCATCCAAAGCTGAATCCATGGCTACAGTGGATTGCATCCAAGATATCCTATGGTTGAAGAAACTCTTCTCTCAGTTGGGATTCTATGTTCAATTGTCCATTGATTGCAGCGTAGACAACCTAGCAGCCATCCAAATTTCCAAAGAATTTGTTCTCTACAAGAGATCCAAGTACATTGACCTCAAATACTTTTCATCAAACCAAAGGTCAAGGATGGCACAATTCTCCCAAAGCACATTCAATCAACCAATCAACTAGCAGACATACTGATCAAGCCATTGCAAGCACATAGGATTGATTACTTGTTGAAGATCATTAGTGTTGCCAAAATGGATAAAGAAGGAAAGGACCCTCAAAGCTCCAACTTCATGGTACTCACACATTGCACACAAGAGTGTGTCAAGTATAGTGTGAATATGTGCCTACCTGGTTGTGAGCATCTCTCATGTTGTTCTCCTTTGTTTGTTTCATGTTTTATGTTGGAGTTATATTAGAAGTCATTAGAAGCTGATAGGAGTTATAATAAGTCTTTAGAAGTTGTTTGAATTCATAGTTGTGAGTCCTTGTGGTTAGAAGTACTGTTGTTGATGTTTATTTTAAAGAAAAAACATAGGAAAGAGAGCAAATACAAAAGTGGAAAGAGGGGATTAATTGGCCTCTATGTGTGAGCATGTCATTTTGGGCAAAGCTCCCCCCTCCCTTCGTAGGATGGAAGCTTGAAGTGAATAGAAGCTCACATTCATTCAATTGTATGTATGCACTCTTTTAGTGTTCTTACATTGAAGTTCATCTAGTTTCAACTCTCTTTTTCTTCATTTCTCTTATTCTCTCAACATGAAGTCTCTCATAAGTTGAACCTCTCATAATTCTTTCAAGCCATTTCTCTGAATCAATTCTCACAACATGATATCTCACAAGTTCTCAAAACCATCTCACATTTATCTTAAGGATTCTCTCAAGAATTGAAGATTTCTCTCAATTAGGGCTCTCAATTTGAGTCCCTCACCATTTCTCTCAAGCTTAATTTCATTTGCCTACTCAATTTTATGATAATGTTTCATATGCAAGATGCTTTATGTTCATGCATGACTTTAAGGGTTTGAATGCTATGGATGCAAGGATGGATGTTTTCCCTTGCTTTTGTTCATGTCTTTGAGAGGTTCAACTCACCATTGAACTCTGATTTCTGTTTTCCACTTCAAGTTGACACAGAATGTCCATTAGAGCAAGCCTCTTTTGGAGTTTCTTGTCCCCACAAGAAGATTGGATCAATTCCTTACAATTCCTTGTGAATTGAGCAAGTGGCAAGCCTTGGATTCTTGAATATTGGTAGTTGCATGCTTTCGTCTCAAGTTGTGCATGCGAGAAGGCAGATATAAAAGAGACTGAAAGAATTTTCATGGTTTTTCTCTGATTTTAACATGCTGGACAATGTTCCCAATTTGATGTAACTGTCATGTTTGATGCCTCAATCTTATCATCAAGAGGCTAAACATCATTTACTTGCCTTCTCTACCTTTCTTAGGGCTAGATCTGTTTCAAATTTCCATCCCAAACTGTTATATTTTGTATTTTCAGCTTAGTTGCAAACCACAACCTCACCACAAGCCATGTTCTATCAGACCCTAATCCCATCACAAGTCATGTTCCGCATACCATGACCTCACCATGACTCGCGGTCTACCTTTCCTCAATGACCACAACCTATGGTCTAGCCCATGGTCTCACCACAACTTGTTCAATAAATTGTGGTGAAGGGGATTTTAATTTTTTTCATAGTTTTTTGGTCCACAACCATAGCACACAACCTGTGGTGACACCACCACAAGACATCCATGACACATGTTCTACCATACCCTAATCCCATCACAAGTCATGTTCCGCATGCCATGACCTCACCATGACTCATGGTCTGCCTTTCTTCAATGACCACAACCTATGGTCTAGCCCGTGGTCTCACCGCAACTTGTTCAATAAATTGTGGTGAAGGGGATTTTAATTTTTTTCATAGTTTTTAGGTCCACGACCTATGGTGACACCACCACAAGACATCCATGACACATGGTCTCTTCAAAATTTTACCATAAGTGAGCTTCTCAATCATGGTCCAATTGTGGTCCAGTTTCCAAGAAGAATCAGAGGCTAAAATTCCAGATCCAATTGTTAATGATTTGGCATATTCTACCAAGCTTAAAATTCAAAATAAAGTCTATATGTAGTAACACCGTGAGATTGTATTCACATTGTCACAAAGTCATCACCATCATGGCAATGTCTATTATTTATGCTTTATAAATAATGTGTTAATCACTTGTTAATTAAACTTTACCTAATCATCGTGTCTTTCTTCAAACATCATGACAGTTTCCCTCTAACTATATATACGTTTAAACATTCAATTCTAAGTATCATGGACAACATACGAGACAGACTAGTCGCTTCGACTCATATCTCAGACTATGTTCTGTACCATTCTAAGTATACACCATCTTAAGATTGACACTATGATGATCATTCCACTACAGTGTAGTCAAATATCAACATAAATTATTTCCTATTTCCTTTGACCTTCAGGTCACATCAATTACAAAACTTAACATGGTATCAGAACAAGTTTCTGTTGATCCTAACTACTATCACAGTGAAGGTAGGTATCATATATGCTACGGTAGGTATATGTACCTAAACCATAAATTTCTCATTTTAAAACCTTTGTAAAACATCAAGCAAATTGTGCAAAGCTTTATGTACCTAGAAAATTGGTGAATATTGTTGTTGTGTATGTTAATATGCAGTTATTATCATTCAAATTGCTCACGGTAAGTCTAGCAACAGTTTTCCATTTAAATTTTCACAAATTACATGCACAACAATGCATGAATTATGGTTTTGGACAAAATGCAAAATCTTGAGAAATAATTTGAATAGCTATTGGTCTTTACATCACGAACCTGTCTAATTTTGAGTATTAATGATTTGATTGAATTTAAGTATGCACAACCTTCATTTTGTGGTGTTGGGTGAGTCTTTGAAACCCTAAATTTTAAAAGATTCTGTGACAACTATCTGTAAAAATGTCTCGCAGTGGTAGAGGAAAAGGACAATCATGGAATACATCAAGAGGACATGCAATGATAAAATGCCTACTCTAGAGTCCTTCAGATATGAAATGTCGGAGTCACCATTGCCACCGCCACCACTAACACCATAGTCAAAATTCAACAGTGGGTCATCCCATAGTGAGGGATCATCCTCTGCCACAAGAAAGAACCCAAAGAAAACAAAAGGTCCACTCTACCATGTCAGCTCATTATGAAGTAGTGGCAAACAAATCACAGAGCTTCAACTTGTTACAAACCAAAGAAGAATATGTTAGATGTTTGGCCCCAAGGTTTAGTGTCTGGTACTATCAATTCGATCTAAACTTGGTCACAAAGCTGGTGGACAAAGGTTTCTCTATGGAGTTGAACAAATCAAGTTGGACTCCTTTTATAGAGTTCACAGTGTTGAAGGACCAATCATTAGTTGAAAATTTTGGTCGCACTTAATGGTGGCTGGTTCATTTTCCAATCTAGAAAGATTTGGTGGTTTAGCAAAATTCAAAAGATATATCTAAGGTTCTACTTTTAGACAATGAAGACTGACTTTGCACTCAAGTTACACCTCCCAGGCATCAATTGATTGAGTACTTTTTTAGTAAAGAAGACTAGAATAAGGCATGCACAACCCCCCACTACCAAAGTTTTAATTTCTCAGTTGAAAACCTTACTTTGGCTTAGCTGAAATTATCGCCTATCAGGTGTGCATCAAGGACAAGAAAAATTCTATCCCATGGCCTCTGCTGAATCTACCCTATGCCGCAGTGAATATGGGTAACTGTGTTGATTGGCTCTCCATCCTTAAGAAGGAACCAAAGACTCAAACATTTAGGTACCACCATACTTCATCAACACATTTCTATTATGGTTATTTACTACTCACTTTTGTGAGAGTGTTTCAGAACTCCAAGTTGTTGGATGTCACAGTAGCAATGAAAACCAAAAATAAGGGTTTATTGTCAACATTGTTTATTTAAGCATTTTCCAAAGAGAAGCAGACTGTTACTAAGATTCCCTCACTGAATTAATCTAGAGTACAAACGAAGGGGTGGGATGCACCTGAAAGTGACTCTCTACGTTGAACGCGATTCTTCACCATTGTAAGTTTGAGAATAAGGTTGCTCACTTTGAGTCACCCATGAACTTCTTCAAAATTTTAGTTGAGAAGAGTCTAGTAGAAGAAACTCTGAATAATGAGGCCAGGTGGAACAACACTGAAAGTGTTGATGAAGATGTTTATCCAGCAACAATCAGGGTCATGGTTACAAAAGATATCAATCAAGGTCATATTCTATCATGATGAGTAATGATCTTCTCTATGATCTAATGATTTTGAATTACACCATGGTTACTACTTTAAAGCCAAGGTCTTTGGAACAATGTTAAATAAAGATAAACAAGCTTTCAATGATGCTCTAACATAAAATGAAATTTTATATAGAGATCTCAAACAAGCATATAAAGATAAGGAGAAATACACTAGAGTGTTTGACAACTATATAATGGAGGGACCACCACTTGGAGTGATGGTAAGGTGCTTGTTTCTCAAGTCGTAGACCTAGGTTCAAGCCTAGGCACAACCACTCAAAAGAGGTTAGGTTTTCACTCATCTACCAACCCTCCCAAGACCCCACCTTAGCAAGATGAGCATTGAGCCCTGGGTGATGATCCTTAGAACATAGGTGACTATGGCCTTGAAAGTTGCATGTGATCAAGCTAAAGAGCTGGAGGGCCTAAAACAAGCAAGAATCACCATGAAATCCTACACCAATCCTAAACTCATAAATAAAGTTTAGTAATTGATGATTAGACTAATAGAGTTTGAAGATGATAAAACTCGTTGGGAAGAAAGCAGCTCCACGATTTTGCAAGACCTAGAAGAAGCTCAAAAGGAGATAGTGGAACTAATGGTACAAGAATTTGATATGGAAGTAACCTTCAATGAGGGAAAAGAAAGCCTTAATACCACGGTGAAAGAAATTATAAAGTCAGGTTGTCACTAAGGAGTCTATTGCTCACTACAAGGAAGTGTTTAGTTCATTGATTGAATTAGGCCATGACATACTGATTATTCCCACTATGAGCCCACCACCACTACAGGCTATATATAGTGAAATTCATGGGAATGTCCTCAAGAAGTCCAACATTGATCAAAAAGAATCAAGTCCTGCTCCTAGTGCTCCACCGTCAAGTGAAGAATCAACATCAAAGTTTACAATGAAAGATACTTGAGTCTCAAAAGAGTCATCATCTAGCATGTTTGAGAACTCCATGAATGCAAATATAGACTCATTTACTAAGTGATGACATTTGTTTAAATATTTATTGCTTGTATCTTGTTGACTGGATATCTCCGTGGTGGACAAAGAAGTTATATTTATCTATTTCCATGACAAGCTTATTTTCTTTCTACATGGTTTCTATTTCATATTTATATTATAACATATTTCGAGAGAGATGACACTCCTAATGTCTATAGCCATTCTTTTTGTCAATTCAAGAGAACTTAAAGGCCAAAATAGTTTATAACATAGCTAATTCCAAGAAAGAAAATGCTCACTGTTAATATTATATTTCTATTTTTCTTCACTTTACTAAACAAGAATAGTGGTGTTTCTTGTAAGCCAAATAACGCTTGCTTGAAATTGTTATTATAAGGAATTCCAATAGAGCTAGTTACTCCACAACTGTTGGCAGTGAAATAAATTCTTGATTCTTGTGGTACTATTTTTCGATTTGTCTATTGCTTTTCTTAAGTTGTAGAATTATTAATTATATAGTATTGCATGTTTTGGATTTCAAATGTTGAGCTTGAGGGGTCGTGTTAAAGATTTGGTATATTCTGTCAAGCTCAAAATTCAAATTAATGTATATATGTAGTGACACTGTGAGATTGTATTTACACCATCATGGTGATGTCTATTATTTATGCTTAATAAATGGCTTGTATTGATCACTTGTTGATTAACCTTTACCTAATCATTATGTCTTTCTTCAAACATCATAACAATTTCTCTATAATTATATACATTCTTGAACATTCATGTCTAAATATCATGAACAACATACAAAATAGACTAATCACTTCGACCCATTTCTCATACTCTACACTATTCTAAGTGTACACAACCTGCTAAGACTGACACTATGGTGTTCATTCCACTGCGGTGTAGTCAAATGTCAACACTATCATATCAACTCATATCAACATAAAATTGTTTCATATGTCCTTGGACCTTGTGGTCACATCAATCACAAAACTTAACACCAAGGAGTTGAGGAGGACATTTTTCCACTACGTAACCCTGAAAAGCAAACAAAGTGTGTTTTGGTCTACCTCTTTGTTGGTTCTCCTCACCTTTAGTAAAGTGACCTCTTGTAATAGGAGCATTCGCTAGTCTTCTTAATACATGATCAAACCATCTAAGATGACTTTCCTTAATCTTCTTGTTTGTAAGAGCTACTCCCAAACTTTCCTTAATAAGAGAGCTGTTAATTCAATCTTTCCTAGTCACCTTAGCATATGCATGTTTGTCACATGTACATGTTGCTCTTGATATTTTTTGATAGGTTACCATTCCAGAATAATAAAGGATCACAAGTCTAATTTAAGTTCTATAGAACTTACCCTTAAACCTAGCAAGGATTCTTCTATCACAAACCACACCACTAGCTTCCCACCATTTCCTTCATCCTACCTCAATTTTAGTTTTCACATTGAAACACCACTAATTTCAGCCTAGCACTTTGAATGGAAAATGACTCAAGCCCTTTCAAGCATTCGAAAGAAAAATTCTTGACCCACAACATCAAGCTCGGTAAGCGCGGCTTTGGAGTTTTGGGAATCCGTCAAAAGCTCAGCATCAAAGAGCATTTGTTGTGCATGGTGCTGCTGCTGGAGAAAATGAGAAGAAGAAAGGTAGCAACTGCAGCTTCGTCTTCCTTGGCGTCTCGTCTTCATCGTGTTCATGTGCGTGGGTTTTTGTTGTCACCTGCACATAGCAAAGCATAGGCAGAGGCCTCGTCTGCGTGCCTGCCAGGGTTTTCTTTCTTGTATGCCCCGTTCCAAGGGTTTAGGAGTAGCGTTCCTCATTTTTGCTTCTACCGTTGCCGTTGCTACGGTTGTTCTTGTTTTGCCGTTCTCTACTCTGATCCATCCACCTAATCTAATCATGATGAACTATCAAAAGACTATGAACACTCACCTTTGATCGTTGGATGAGTTGCAAGTTGAAATTTGTTTGGCAGGGTTAGCTGCTCACTCCTGTACCAAGATCGAATGGACACAAAAAGTGCAAAATGTAATGAGGGAAAGCTTTCTGAGAACGAAGGCCAAGAAATCCTGGCCGAAGGCGCATCTGTTATAAAAAAAGCTCCAAGAAACGAACATAACGAGGCTCTGCGGTATGCAGCCGCTGGTGACGGTGAATGGCATGTACCCCGGGCCAACAGTCACGGTCTGCGACGACGATACCGTCATCGTCAACGTCATCAACAAATGCAACTATAACGCCACCATCCATTGGCATGGAGTCTACCAACTGCGCACCGCCTGGTCCGACGGGCCAGAATACATAACACAGTGTCTTGTCCAGCCCGGCTCCAAATTACACGTACAAATTTCACATCAATGGACAGCACGGCACGCTGTGGTGGCACGCGCACTCCTCATGGCTGAAAGCCACCATGTTCGGCGCCTTGGTCATCCTTCCTCGGCCAAACTTCATGCTCCCGTACCAGAAGCCAAAGCACGAGGAAACCTTGATGTTGAGCGAGTGGTATAGCGACGATCCCATGAAACTCCTCGCGCAGGCCCTCCAGACCGATGGTGGTGTCCAAAACTCTGCCCCCCCCCCTCGTCATCAATGGCGAGCCCGGAGAGCAACAACCCTGCTCAAATTCAACGAAGATAAAGGTGAAGAAAGGTGAGAAGGTGCAGCTGCGGTTGATCAACGTGGCCATGAGCATGATCATGTTCGCAGGGTTGGCCAGCTACAGCCTCACCGTGGTGACCACGGACACCCGTTACACCAAGCCGTACAACACCTCATACGTCGTAATAGACCCGGGAGAGACGCTAGACGTGGTGTTCACGGCGGATCAGGCGTGTGGCTCCTACTGCTTCGCGGCGCACGGCTGGAACAGCGCCGAACCCAATCTGCCCGTCAACATGACTACCACCACCATCATCTTTGAATACAACTACCCTTCCCCCGATGATGGGAAAATTTTTTCACCAACCAATGGGAAATTCCAATTTTCCATCCACTAACGCAAGAAGAGAGAAGAAAAAAAAATATAATTTTTCAAGCGAGCCGGAGCCGGAGCTAATCTTTCTAAATTTTCTTTAAATTTTTATCGCTTGAGGGCATGTTTTTTTAATTTGTTTGTATCTTCGTGGGCTTGAATGACCCACAAATTGTAAAATACATTGAACCTGGTCAAAGAATGCCACCGCCCAAGCCTAGCCCAACCCTATAAATACCCTATCAATTCACATGAATAGGGGAGGGAGAAAAAGAGATTGGAAGAAGCAAAACAAATTGGAGAGATTGGCAATTCTGAAGAAGGACAAAACTTGCAATCCTTGGGCGCTCGGCAAACCTGATTGTTGGCTTCCAAGAATTTCTCACGTTCATCCCATTTCATTCATCACATCATCGCGTCATATCATCCCAGGGCTAGGCGTTTGACTTGCCATCCACACGTGTGCAACTACGCTTTGACCGGTGCACATTTTTTTAAAACAATACAATACAGTTTCATTATTGCCTTCCATTTACATTATTTACTTCGATTTACTCTTTGTTTACAATATAGCTCTATTTACGCTTTATTTATAATTCAATATGCTCTGTTTACATTTCATGTCGCTATTTGCATTCCGTTTACATACCGTTTACACTGTTTACAATAACCCCAGCGCTAGCCGTAGCTTATGCTCGGGGAAGTCCTTGGTTGATTTGTGTGCAAACCATCCAAGGCACTCTGCCTTCGTTTACTTTTCCAGCTTGCCCTTGGGTGAAGGTAGGGTTAGCTGTGGCTGCCCGACGATCTTTCGGTGTCTGTTTCCCCTCCAGCCTCACACCGACGATTTAGGTCAGTACACACATCATTGCTAATTTCACCATCCACTTGAACCAAAGATCCCAAGTATCTAAATTCTTTACATTAAACACTTCTTGGTTTTGAATTCTAATCTTCATTTTTTAATTACTTGCTTTTCCAATAAAAATGCATTCCACATATTCTGTCTTACTTCTACTAATCCTCAACCTTTTTAACTAGGGTATTTCTCCAAGTCTTCATTTTCACAACCAACCATGACTTCCTTAGATTCATCAACCAGAACAATACTATTGGCAAAGAGCATACATTGAGGGATATCATCTTGAATATCTTTGGTTAGCTCATCCATGATAATAACAATCAAATAAGGTCATAGAGTAGATCCTTGGTGTAACTCAACTAAAATAGGAAAGTCTGAAGTCTCTCCACAAACACTACAAACTCGAATTGTTACTCCATCATACATGTCTTAAATAGTCTTTATGTATCCAATAGGAATATCCTTCCTCTTTGACATACCAAATAATATATTGAAAAACTCCATCATACCCTTTCTCTAAGTCAATGAAAATCATAAGCAAATTCCTTCTTTTACACCTAATTTTCTCCATCAACTGTCATAGCAAGAAGATAGCTTCTATCATTGATTTTCTAGGCATAAAACCAAATTGATTTTCCAAAACAGTTGATTCTTCCCATCAACATTGTTCTATAACCCTTTCATATAGCTTCATGGTATGCTTCATAAGTTTGATGCCTCTATAGTTCCCACAATTTTGAATGTCTTCCTTGAGGATGTTATAGTGCTTCTCCTTTAATGATCTAGCATTTTTTCCTTCTTTTAAATCTTGTTGAACAAATTTGTTAATGAAGTAATTCCCATCTTCCATAGACTTCCATATCTCTATATTATTATAATTAGGTCCTGCCACCTTACCATTATTTATCTTCATAAGGGCTATCTTTTCTTCAAAAGACAAAATCCAATTTGTCATTACTACATTTAATTTCATGTCTTTAACTTCATCTCTGAAGAATTCTTTGTTAAGTAGCCCCTAAAAATATATCTTCCATCACTCCAAGTTTTCCTTGCCTAATAAAAAAAACCTTGCTAATTTATACCTTTTGAAGTCATCTTACGTCCTATCTATTGCCACTCCTTGAAACAGTTTTTCTTATCTTGAATTTTTTGCAGCACTTCCTCACTCCACCAACACCTCTCCTTTTGAAACCCCAATGAAGTCCTTTCCTATATTCTTGATACAAATCCTCATATGACTCCAACTATCATTCACATTCAAGTCTAAATCTCATGATTCTTCTGCAAGAAATCTATCCTCACTTTTCTTCCTTTAAATTCTACAATTTTATACATAGCACCCCCTTCTTAAAATCTTTGTTGATACGATTCCTCAAAGCTAGATTTGTCACCATAAGTCTATGTTGGGTTGTAAGATTTCTCTCGGAATGATCTTGCAGTCCTTATATGTTCCTTAATCTCTCCTCTTCACTAGAATGTAGTCTATTTAGTGCTCAGCCCTTTTCTTGAAATAGGTATGAGCCACTATAAGATCATAAGCCAACAAAAAGTTCAAAATAGACTTCCCATCTTATTTCTCTCTCCAAAGTTGTGCCCTCCATGCACCCTAGATGTCCATTAAAATCTCCTCCAATAAGAATACCTTCATGCTCTAGCATTTGTTGCAAAAGTCCATCCAAAGCCTCCCAAAAAGTTCTCTTCCAAACCAGCCTTAGAAGCATAGACACTTGGGATTTTAATAATTTCCTTTCCCAAGAAAATCTTAATGCTCATGATTCTATTATCCCTTTTGAGTAACTTCTACCACCTTATCCTTCATTTGTTGATCTACTACTATGCCTACTCCATTTCGAATGTTGTCTCTCCGTCCACAATAAAAAGGCCTAAACCCTTCACTAATGTTCTTTGTTTTCTCTCCTCTCTACTTAGTTTCTGAAATGCATGTAATATTAACTCTCCTTCTCTTCAGCAAATCCATAATTTCATTAGTCTTTCCTATGAACAAGCCTATGTAATTTTTTTTCCGTTTTTGAAAAACAATGAAATCTCAATTCTCTTCTAGCCAAGTCATAGTTCAAAGTTTGCTAACTTCACAATTCAGATTGATTCTTAATTTATGCTTCTATTATTCGTGGAAAATTGTTGTATGGAATAGCTAATTTGTATAGTCTAAAAGCCTTCTTACGACATATTACCTACTAATTCTATCATGGAGTAAGACATGGTATTCAGTGAATGTGTATGCTCTGTAGTTGTCATTTATTTCAACCTACATTTCTAAGTGTTTCATGTTTAAGCATTCTAAGAATAATTGAAACAAAGATATAATTCTGAATAAGTGATTGTATGTTTGGGTGATTCTTCTAAGAATAATTCTACATAAATGATGATTGGATAGGTCCTGTGGATTTGAGGTTGGCTAGTGTAAGTTAATCTCGCATGCATTTGTACAGTGTTCCTTTCTTAGGCATGTAGTATTGATCTATCCTACTCCTTCATGTTGTCTATGTGTAATGAAGCTTAATAATAAATGAGTGCTATTAACTTTTTTATGCTAGACTGTTATTTGTATCCTAAGATAATGAAAGTTCATTTGTATGATCTAAGATTATAAGAAATGACTTCAACATGTCGCTATGACTATTGCATTTCATTGAGACATCATAGTACTTGAGAATAATAAGCAACAAGCAATTAATGCATCAATTCTCTGAGTTATGAAGAATAGAAATTTTTTAATAACAACTTGTTAATGTGGATGAAGATAGGAGGTAGCATAGGCCCTATAATCAACCCACCAATATAATGAAACAAGTACATACTAATTACTAGTGTAAGTCTAATTCCATTTTTTGAGAAATAGAAAAAATTTGTAGTGAGTTTTTAAAGGTTGGATATAGTGGTGTTTTAGTTTCAGCATACTAAGTGTATAAATTTGCTCAAATTTGATAACTCCACTTAAAGTATGTAAGTTACTATCAACATACATTGAAATTGTTTGGTGATGACCCCGAAAATAAAGGTGAATTTAGTGTTCCTAAAATTTTTTTGGTACATATGATTTTAAGATCATATGAAAAGGAGCTTGTTTGTCAAGTCAAAGACATGGCTTCAAGCCTAGGTGCCACCACTTGAAGAGCTTAGGCTTTTGCTCATCTACCAACCTTCCTGGGACCCCGCTTAGCAGTATGAGCACCATGGCTCTAAGTGATGATCCTTTATGAAAAGGTTATAAAGAGCCATGGTTTGGAGTGATGGAAAGGTGCTCATTTCTTATGTTGAACAATCTAAGTTTGAGCATTGGTGTAACCACTCAAAAAGATGTTAGGCTTTCGCTCATTTACCAACCCTATTGGGACCTCAAGACCTTGCTTCAAAGGATGAGCATTGAGCTTCCAAGTAATCCCTTTTATAAAAAAGTTATGCAACTTAAAATGAATAATTTTTAAAAAAAAAGAAATTAGCAAAACAATACAATCAATATATTAAATTTTTAATAATTTTAAATAATAAAATTAAACAACATGAGATAAATGCTTGTTGTTCTCTAATTTTTACAAAGATAGACACACATATAAATATATCTCCTCCAATCCATCTCATTTATCACCACTAAAGGTGAATCTAGAGACGATTTGAAACTAGTCAGGTTTCATGAGGTAAGAAACAAAAATTTTAAAACTTTAAGGAAAATTTCAAATCAAATAGTTATAAATTTTAAAACAATGAGTTGTTTGCTTAACAGTAAGGGCCTTGGCTAGGAAAATCCATATCAAAGGTTCAATTCAAGTGAGCAACACTGAATGATGGATTTAAAAAAAAAGCATTAAAGGAATTCTGAAACTGCTCTATCTGATAGATCCAAGAAGGTCCCAATGGACATAAGTAAAAATTCAATTTTGTTTTCAAAAATACTCTAGATTAATGTTTTTGTATATTTCTGAAGTTAACATCTGATGCTGGAAATCTCAGTGATCAGCTTTATACTAATGGAAAGCCCAAGTGATATTCAGAACATGGGATGGGTAGACCAACAAGACATTGGCCCTGGAGCTAAATTTATTCACCTAGACCTTCCTTGTACTATAAAGCAGGGATTTTATGTCTGAAATTGAGTGTTATAAACACATCAAGGAGATAATATCAATTGTCAGACAACATCATCATTAATTGGAGTCGCTCTTGATTAGGTCTCAAGCCACACTGTATAGATCTATCAAAATCTTAGTGATGTCTAGAATAAATCTGGAATAGTACAATTGAAAAAATTTTGCTTATGCTATGATGATGTCATTTCAGTGTATTTACAGTGTTACTATTTTGTTCAGTCCATTGAGGATCTAAGCTCAAGTTGATAACTTGATTGGCATTTACTGGTGCCATTTCTGGTGTGTCTTGTAATTCTGGTGATAGGCCATGAATTACTGTCTGGAACAATTCTTTCTAGTTCATTTTAGCACGTGAGAAATGTTGTGAGTTCTGGTCTATAACCAAGGCACAGTAAATCCTAGACCGCCCACAATATTTCAAGTAATTTCAGAAATCAATTTAGGCAAATTTGATAACTGATTTTATCTCCAAGAAGCACAAATCGGTAATTTTCTTACTTGAAACTTGTTCAGGTAGAACAATAACGACTTCAGCAAATCATCAAGACAACACCTCTCACACACACCACTTTTTTAAGAAGATCTGCTCTCTTGTTTATTCTTACCATATGGCTGTTAAGGTTCTGTATTGTTAGCAAGCTTAACATTAGTCTGTAAATACTTGTTTATGGTTCGCCATTGACATTTGTACAAATATCATCATGACGGTGAGTTCAATAATTAGAGTGAAAAACAATAATGAATGTTAGTTATGAAAATTTATTTTCACTTGAAAAGACGTCATTTCCTAAGTAAATATAAATGTCCTGGGAGGTTTGATTTCTGTGTTTTATATGTCAGTAAGTGAAACAAGGAGTGGATGCGAATACGGTGAAGTAGTCTATAATTAAAATTTATTAAAATTATTATCTGCACATATCATCTTTGTATAATGATGTTTGTGTTAATCAATTAGATGTTTAATGTTAATATAATGTTTCAAAATAGTTACCATCATTATGAGATGCAAACTTTCAAATTGCAATATCAAAAAGTTTATGGTGATTATTAACAATATTACAAATTGTTTATTACAAAATTTAATCCAGTTAATTGCAAAATATGAATTTCAATATTAATCTTAATTGTTTTCGCGAGGGTTTGTGCTTGAGTCACAAAATTTAACAATAGTTGCTTTTAAGGCCAAGTTCATGAGCACCCTTTTTTTATTGGGGGTGAGGGTCATTTTCTACATTAGGATTATTTTTTCATATTTATAAAATCTAGTAAAATGGACCTTGACTGATACAGAATCTAGAAACTTCTCACATTCAAAAAAATTAGTTAAGCTTGACTCTTGGATGAGTTATGGATCTTATCATTGTGGTTTTCCTTGTACTTTTCAATCCAAATGTTCTACTTCAGGTTACACCTAAATTTGATTTTTAACAAGCCTTTGTAAAATGCTTCCAGTAACACTGTATCATAATTTGATAAGCACCAAGATTTCCTAGTCAATGTTGACTTTCGCTGTTATTCCCTCCTTATATTACTCGTATTTGTTTGTTTACTTGGACAAAAATGCACATTTGAGCTTTATTCTTCATCTTCAGCACCTCTAATATTATGAGTATTCAATTTAAATAGCTGCATATTTTGAAAAATTGTTATTCAATTACCATCACATTGAAAATATGATTTCTTAGCATGTCAAAAATGAAAAATCCAATAATAGTTTAAAAGACATTACATAAAGTGTGTAGAAATGCAATCCAAATTTACTAAAGTAATTTTCTGTGTCTCAGTCTGGTACTTGTATGTAATTTGATTGTTGCCTCAATCATTTCCTTGATTCATTGTAGCAAACAAAGTGGGATTTTTACTCTCATAACATTTTTCTTCAATCTACAACTGAACAAAATAGTTGAGAACTTCCACTAAAACAAATACAGTGTTGTTATGTGTAAAGAAGAATAGGAATGCAGATCAAAGCACTAGGAGTTTACACATTAGATAGATGCTTTTTATTACGAGTTCAAAAGTTATCTTCATCAATAACATGTATGGCAGTTTACTACATTCACAGAGACAAATGCATCATAAAATGAATAATAGAAGTACAGCTCACCTCCCCTTTCCAGATAAAGTAAAGACCATCACCATCTTCTCCTTCATGGACAAGAAACTCACCCTTGTCTGTAATTGGCAGCAAAAAAATGTAAATGCAAATCAGAATGAATATTTGTAATATGTGTTACTGGCAAAAATTCCATAGTAAATCAACTAACCGAATTCCTTGAACTTCACAACTTGTGCTATTTTTATAACCGATGAGCTTGGGAGTTTTTGCAGCAAAGGTATAGAACCCAAGAACTCCAGAACTGAAAGCAAAAAGAAATTAACAATTAAGATAAAACAGTAGACACCCAAATGGATATTTAATAATATGAAATATCATCATCCTTGGTGCTTTTATCTAATCAACCTGAGCTAACCGTTAAGGTGGGCAAAGGATTTGACAATGATTTAACATGGTTGGCTCTCTATTTGAAGCCAGAGTTCCTAAATGTATATTTTTATTTTTTTACCGTGCGTCAGGTGGCACATGTCTTAGCATACTCCTTAGGATTGAACTTGTGACTTGTAGACCACAAGCCACATGCTCTAGCAAGTGAGCTATGCCTTGTTAACAAAATACAACAATTAACATGCAACAATAATACCTAGTAAAGCAGGTAAAAAATAGTGCTAGTGCCCATATGTGAATCTATTCAATTACAAAATCTAAGATGCAAACAACTAAAAGATTGTGTATTCAACCCTCTATTATAAATGCCATACTAGAATTGGAAGATAATGCTCCCTATCATAAAGTGTAAACAAAAAGATTGACAAAACCAAAGCTAAATTCTTTCCTCCCAAAAGTTACATACAATTATGAACATAATAATACTGGCACAACAGTTTTCATCAAACAAAAACTGACATTGTATACCACCTTAAAATTAACTGGAAATTATCATGCAAACCCCAAAAAATAAATACAAAAAATCTTACTAATTAAATATTCTTTAAAAAATACGCATCAATATAAAAATTGTAAAGACCAAGCATATCTCTTAAATTTGACATTGTTACCATTTAAAATATTTTTTTATGTCAAACTTAATTACATGAATGAGAATGGTATATTTTTTTTCCTTTGAAACTCTGTGTATAATGGTCATGTGACCAACTTTTTTGTTCGGGGTGGGGGGTGTTGAAGCCCAAAAATAAATATGAAATATTCAAAGTACAACCGTTGAGAACAACCAAAAAGAGGTGAAACTCCAACACAAGATAAAAGGAAAGGCCCAATGATTTTGGAGATCTCTTTTCAAATTTTCATTGTTACAACCAATACTTAAAAACTTCCCCTGTGGGGTAGGAAAAGGATTAAACCTTGCCCTTTTCCAAAAGCATCTTTTTAGGTTTCACTTCCTACTAAAGGCTTCTTGTAAACAAAATTTTTTTAAAAATACTAAAAAAAAGGATACATTCAGGGCTGTAACTGAGGCATGAGCTATTGAATGTTGTCATCTTCAGTTGATAAAGGGAAAACATTATCTAAAGAATCTCTAAAATACTTTAAAAAGGATACATTCAGGGCTGTAACTGAAGCATGAGCTATTGAATGTTGTCATCTTCAGTTGATAAAGGGAAAACATTATCCAAAGAATCTCTAAAATAAACTACATTACACCAAAATTTCCAAATGACACAGTACAAGGGGATGAAAGAAACTCTAATTGTGAAGCAAAAATCCTTGAAGTTGAGATGTATCACCAAATAAAACTTCCTCCAACCTTGGCTTAAAACCATGCAAATATGAGTTGTACTAAGACCAAGAACTTCGAGTAAGGAGACAAATCAAAAAGCAATGGATGAATGTATCTTCCATGTCACAAAGAGGATATCCAAGGTCATGAATACCCAAATAAAAGTAGTAAATAATAAAAGGCAAACCTTCTAAATCATATACCATAAAAATGCGTAGATTTTTAAGGAGTAAAAGTATTGCATACCTTCTAAATCTGCAAATTCCATAGTTGCACATTATGGTTGACATTCCATAATAATTGAATCTTGGCCAAATACCAATATTAGAACTAATAAGAGTATAGGAAAAAAATGGATAGGAAAGGAAAAACTGAATAGCTATTGGTCCATAAAAATTTAAGAAGACCATTTTTAGAATCCTAAATAGTTAAAATTCTGTCCAAACTATGCAAAAGATCAACAAAAGTAGACCTTTTAGAAGCATTAATGCCATACAGAATCTAACACTTAGAGCAAGTAATACATCAAGTATACATGTGAAGAGATGAAAAATAGGTAATGATAAGGTTAAATCTTGTACAGCAAAGACATGGATGCCTAATAGCCTATGGTTTATTATTAATGGGAAGCCAATAACAAAAGCTATGCATCCCTTAATATGGATGCAAGATTTTATGATAGTGATATTAATACTGCTATTGATTTTTTTATTACATATAAAGGAAAGCCATATGTGAATTTGCAATATTTGAAAAAAAAATAGTAACTACAATGATCCAGTTTCTTATCAGATACTATTACAAGGACACTAAAAAGCATTATTTTCATCTTCAATTTCATGTACAAATCCTATAAGTTTCTTCTTCCTCCTCCTCTTTGAGAACAAGGAAAACCTACATCTATTATGGCTGGGGCACAAGTGAAAATATGTACATGTTTTTATCAAACCAAAAGTTTAGTTATATTGTTTCCAATACAATTTCCATAAACAAAAAATTTGAATAATAGTAGAAGAAATAGAAGTGTACTTGTTCTGAAACACTAATTGGTTTTGAGATATCCACAACTTAGAAAGCACAAAAAGTAAGAGATCTTGGAGACGCTTAGCTTGAACCTTATCATTGCATAAAGGTTAGCATTCTAGGAGTTCATGAAAAGAGTTGAAATAAGAAATAGATGGCAATCACAAGCGACAAGTCCTCCAAAAAGATTGTGCAAAAAGAGCACAAAACAAAAATGTGGTGACAAGTTTTAGTTCACAGCTACACCTAACACAAACATCATTGTTGATAATGCCCCTCTTTTATAAGTTCGTTCTTCTTTTGATAACTAAATCAATCTCGCTCTCGCAACTAGATTAAGTTGAATGCAAAATTGCCCACCCTTTATGAGCTCAAAAACAATACCAGAGCCAAAAATTTGAAAATAACTTTAATTTTTCATTATTTTAAAATGCTTTTGATATGTTATAAGCTTGAATGATTCAACAAAGTTTCTCAATTTCTAAAGAGGAAATGATCCATTCGATTCTTACCTGATAAATAACCAGAAAAAGTTCACTTAATCTAAACTCAAAAAAACGTGTAGAAGATCATCATCTTCAGTTTGATACAAAAGGCTACATTTTTATGCCCGACTAACATATTTATAATACAGAGAAAGGAAGACAAACATTCTGGTTCCTATTTATAATATAGATTGCGCTGATATTTGAAGCAGACATCAGCAAAATCGTCTGATTGGCCAACTATATTTCAAATCCAACAAACTACTGACGCACATAAAAAGTGATCCGGATACATAGTTGCGCGTCAAATTACAGAACAGATGTCAATTGCAATCAGTCAATATGCAAAAAATGCGCACCTGCTTCTGGGGAACCCGGCTTCTGGTCATCCATGACAGAAAGCTTCAGAAACTTGCAGTGAGGCTTCAACAGGGTTCAAGAATGCTCTCTATGTCTCTATATAGATATATATACGTAGGCGCGCATAGGAATGATACGATGATCGTCCTTGCCAAGACGTACAAAATTGACTTGTTTCCATTACAACGTGGCCGCGTGATCGTGTCTGCCGAACGAATCGATTTTATCGTACAACAGTATCCTGTACTGTATTTTAGTTTTTGGCATTTGGTTGATATTGAAGGGCAATTCTCAAAAGAAGACAAAACTGATCACCATAAGTGGAGCTGTCATCGTGAATGGGGTGTTTGGGGTGGTTTTAAGTAATTGGAGCTCGAACTAGATCAATGTATCGGGATGTGTCAAAGCAGCATGCCCATGTAATGGAACTCCTAATTTGCAAACCATAATTCACTTCTAACTCCACTATTAATTAAGTCTCCAATGCCTCAAGTGAAATTAGATTAGATGATTATATGTACTTGGTAGTCGTGTAACTAACATTGAACTTTTATACCCATAAAACTAAATGACTACATGTACCTAGAGAATGGTGAGCAAAACATTAGAATTACAAGCATACGTGGTGGAATAGAACCTATGACTTGCAAACCACAACTAACATGTATTGAATTTTTTCATTACTTTGATACTATGTTTAATTTTCGTTGAATTTCATTGTGCTCAATATCATCATTACTTTACAAGGAGATACACTAATCGTAACCAAGAATAACACTATTGTAACTTAAAGTAACATTATGGTCACATTCACTTGTAAGGTTTCTCCTTTACCCTACCCTAAGGTGTTACGGTCTTACTTTCATAATGTTGGTTGTGTTACAAATATCTTTGTTTTAGCTATTGTTCATAACTCATGGTTAAACTTTGTTGAGGTTGTTACTACTAGATATTTCATTAAGTTATTAGTGAACTTAGCTTCGTGTCCACGCTCATACTTCATTAAGTTATCTTTAACTTAACTTCACTGTGTTTATGAATAAGTTACTGTAAGTATTTCTCCTTTATTCCATTGTAACCTTTGAAATAGCCTTCTCTTCTTATTTAAAAAATTGGATGTATACAAAAACTTGGATTTTCTCTTCTTCTTTAAAGAATTGGATCATGTGTTGCAGTGATCGCCTTCATCTCCTGCAACACTTGCTCATTAGTTCTATGAGTAGAATTGATTACTTTTTATTCATCTCAGCATTCGCAATTTGTAAAATGCTAAGGAGTACAATTATATAATGGTATTACGAACTTTCCCGTGTGAAGCCTACTTTTTGTTCCAAGATTCCATTCCTTCTTATGTGAAGCCTAATTATTGTTGTGAGACTCTATTCCTTTTTGCGCTTATGCTTATTCCACTTCTTTTATTACTCCACTTTTTTTCCTTTTTTTTTCCCTTCTTCATCATTGAATCTCTTTTTCACACATTCCTTCTTCTTTGCTTAGTTGTGCTTATTCTTTGCAAGTTATGATGTATTATATATTATGATGATTGAATGGAAATGACTACATTAATGGTTTATATCCTTTATAAAAAGTCATGACTGTTCACGAACCGTTACGTCTTTTTCTTAACAACTTTCTATTTTTTCATATGTTGTTAATAACAAACTAATGATTGTACATGTGCTTTACAGTTATTTTCTAACAATATGCTCTAACTCTATCCAAGTGTGTAATGTCTTCCTCGTATGGTTACCAAACAAAAAAGAAGAATTACCTCATTTATAAATTTATAAATTTTTTATGTCATGAAATTGTTAATGTGTTTATTTCATGATGTAATTATTTACTAGTAATAAAAATAGCATGTTATTTATCATGATCCATCATCATCATCCTACACTTGTCCCAATAAAATGGAGTTGACTACATGAGTTCTCTTTTAATTACCTCTATGAAGAGCTAGATCTTTGTTTATTTGCAACTTCTTTAAATCATCTTCAATCATTTTTTTCCTATATCTTTTTTATCTATCTTTCAATGGTTTTCCTATAACAATGATGCAGTAACCTTCAATAATAGGCTCAATATTTAATGGTCTTTGCACATACCCAAACCATCTATGACATCATTCCTATAGCTTATTGATGAATCGTGGTTTGCCAAGCCCTAATATCGGATCCTCAACATCAGGTATGCAATATCGCAACCTAGATAATGATATTGAATACACGATATCATGATTCCTGTGTAGGCCTATAGATATAGCATCTAAGCGCACAAGAAGGGAGTCAATTGGTAAGTCATAGCGTAGAGTCCTTTTGTTAGTTTTCAGTTAGTTTTTAGTTCCTTCCCAATGCATGCTTGTACTGTGATGATTGTAATTGTACGGAACCTTTGTTCAAGTGTGATGTACTTGGACACGCATACAATCGACAATAAAGATCAAGATTACTCCATCATTATAGCATTCACTTAGTTTTTAATTGTTGATTATTATTTATTGTTTTCTTAGTTAATATTTATCTTATCATCATTTACTATTTATGTTGTTAAATACGGAATGAGTACATCTTAATCACGAACATTTAAATGTAACTACTTGGTAACCTAGTAGCATATCTAGTAGTGCTTAAGTAATGTGCGCTTGGTAAGCCCAAAAGTAGTACATGAAGTTCAAGATGCGTACAGATGATTAAGGACGGATGCTCATCGTACTTAGGATAGTTTAGATTTTGATTCCCATTACCTATTAGCTTAAATCAAGATTATTTTTCATTGTCTCTAGGAGTAGCCTAGTGTTAGGAATCACATCATACACCTCACACTGGACTAAACCATACGTGACAAAGCAAATACTAGTCCAGGTGGGAAAACAGCGAACTACAATCAACGTATAACTATCTAGGTGCCACAATTAGTCCATCTGCAAAGTTCAACCAGATCATGCGTATATGCTTGTATTTGTATGGTTGAGCATAGGGGTACCTTATCACTCATCATTGGCGCCGTTGCCAAGGACGGTGCTAGTTATCAAGATTAGTTATATCATCCAAGATCGCTGTAACAAAGCATTGACGATATATCTTTTAGAAAGAAATTAATTGCAAATAAGTTACACACAATTCACAACAATGTCTCTCTCATAAGGCAATGCTAACACAATAACTAGCGAGGCAATTCATTGGAGAATCAACACATATGACGAAGAAGAGGTTTGGCGTACTCAAGGTTATGTAGGAGTTTCATATGTTTATGGACACCCCAACGATACTCAAGGACTCTTTTCATCCAACTTTGATACCTCTAGTGAGGATGGGACATCTCCTAGAATGAGGGGGCCTGTAAGGCCTAAGACCTTCTCAATGGTTAGCAAGACTACATCAGGGGGTGATTGGGAGACTTATGAAAGTCATGACAAGTCTTCTAGTTCTTTCTCTTACTTTGCTCCTTCAATGTTAGGTCATGACACAGATGACGATCTCTCAAGGGGTTGGCATAGAAATAAAAATCAAACCCACGAGCAAAGTTAGGAATGCCAACATGAACATAGACAACATCGTTCCAGCTCACAAACTCATGACTTACTTAGTGACAATGAACCCCTGCTGGCCACTAAGAGTCTAATGCATATACAAGAGGTTGTTCGAATATCCTACAAGCATCATAAAGAGAGCCATCTACCCAGGCTCGATTTAAACAACTTTCCCAAGTTTTCAGGAGGCTATGATTTAGATCCGCAACATCATTTACAAGTCTTCTATGATGCCTGTGCATGGAACAATATCAATAATGGGTGGCAAAGACTTAAGCTCTTTCCTATGATACTCGTTGGCCAAGCAAAAGTATGGTATAGGTCGTTAAAACCACAATCAATTCACCATTGGCCGACAATGGTAAAACTCTTCAATGAAAGATATCAAACCTATGCAAGAGTGTCAGCCTTGAGAAGACAAATCCAAGAATGGGAACAAGGGCAACATGAACCCTTGGACATGGCCTTAGAAAGATATTACTCACTGCTAAACAACTACCCAGGCCATGGGTTCTCTGAGGAAAGGCTAATGTATCACATCATGGATGGGCTTCATAATGAAACAACGGAGACCCTGGGGATGTATGCCCCAGGTCAACTATATGAAATACGAACCCACCAATTCTAAGAGCTTATTAAGTGGGTAGCAAAAGAAGAAGGAGAAATAGTCAAATGAGAGAATGTTGAAAGATCTTAATAGGGCTAAAATCTTAAAATAACAAAGGTCCATGAAGAGGAGAAATCAACTCACCTCACGAAGGTGGAATCATCTTTGCCAATACTACAATCACTAGAGGAAATTATGGTAAAGATCAATAAGATGATGGAATGGGTACATGAAAAATGTGGAGAATATGCCAACATTATTAGAGGTGGAACCACACATGATCACTCTGACAAACAGGACAAACCGAGGATGCCAAACCGAGAAACAGGATAGAACACCACTCAACAATTGGAAAGAAGGGTTGGAGACAATAAGGATAGGGGCTCAACTACTAATCATAAATATCAATGCGATGTTTGTCTGTACAATCACCCCAAAAGTTAATGCCCAGTATTGTCACATTTACATGAGCATTGGGGAGGAATGCTACATCCAAATTTCGTACAGAAGTACCATGTCCAACCGTAGTGGCAAAACCCCCAATCGTGGGGGAGGCCATCACCAAACAAACCACACCCTTCGTATACCCCGACATCGAATGTTTATTCCCCAACTGGATCAACATCCTCTACTTCACCTCATCATTATCATTCTCATGAGTACTATCAACCCATGTCCTCTCCCACAAGATCACCACCTCACGTTCCTTACACTTCTCCTTGCCCTCAATATTCTCATCCTTCACCTCCTTCTACATTGCCACCAATAGCACCAGAAGTTTTTGTACCACATCACCAACCCATGCACATTACTTGTGCTGCTGCTGTCAATAGCAATGGAGGTCCTTCACAATGTTGAAAATGCCCTTTCTTTAGGCATGGCCATAGAAAGAGACAGCATGGTTCTGAAACCACTATATCCTCCAACTCAACACAAGCTTAGCACTATGATGCACCTTCTTCCTCAAACTCAATGCCTCCTATTACCTCATTTGGGCCACCAATCAACACTTCAACAACCATGCAGCCTAATGAATATAACCACGTAGGGAGACATATTGATCCTTGCATACAATCTTATAGTCACAGGTGTCATAGTGGGTCAACTCCTTATCACATGACCACATGTTATAATCTGTCCCACTATGCCTACTTCAATCAAGTGTGTGAACCCCAATTTAAGTACATTCTGGCCACCACATCAAAAGGCACCCTGTGGTTTGGATATGACCAGACCCCAATATTTCCAACATGCTTGGATCCAAATTTTCCATTTATTAATTCTAGCCATACTCAAAGGTTTAGTCATGAGGGATACCCCCCATTCTAATAAGTAGAATTAGTAAATGTTTTTCCTTTTCTTTGATTTTACAATTTTTTGTTTTCCAATTTTTCACTTTTCAAATTGTTGTTTTATCTTTTTGTGAGTAATCTCATTAATGAATAAAATACTCATGTAACTCGTCAGTTGAGGTGTGTTCTATGCTGTTAAGTCACGAATGATTAATTATTTAAACATTGAGCCCACAACATCCACCCACCCATTCTATTAGTAAGAGGTTCTACTATAGGTATGATGATATTCTTGATATCATTAAAACTTAAAAGTAACTTTGTACTCATTATGCCCAGAGTGAAAAATGATGGACTAAGAGGGAATGGCCAAGGTGTGACATCAAGGGTACTTGTAGATTCTCTTTGGTGACATTTGTAGGTGCTATCATGCAGCCTAGTTGTACTAAAATCCTTGTAGATCTAACGAAATGGGAGTAAGAGTAATAAAGGTACTCAATAAAGAAACTTAATGTTGTTATGAAGGGTTTCACTGGAAAGACATGCACCCATGCCTAAAGGTTGCTAGCTTCCCCAGAACACTTTTGGAAAAGACAAAGTGCCAAAGTAGCTAGATGAAGAAAAAGCAAAGAAAGAAAAAAGGCAATAAAGAAAGAAAAAAATCAAGCAAAACGTGCCACAAAGAAATTACAAATCATTCCTCCTTTGGAAAAAACGCCAAGTGATCGTACGCCTTGCTGTCATGGTGCTCTTATGGTTGTCCATCATTGGATGAAACAATGCAATGTCACTGATTAGAGGAATGGACTTGGTCTTGATTTTGGAGTGAAGGGCTAATGACATCTTAATGACACCCTACACTCAGGATTCACTGTGCCTAGGGTTAGTTATCTCATGTCCCAATTTCGATAGTCCCTTCTATGATTCATTTCACCCCACTGTTCATGTATGTCTAACTTGTGTCTTGTATGGTATAGAACTCATACCTCATCGTAGCAGTATTTAACATGTGTGTGTTTTGTTGCACTAGTGTGGATTGCATTTAACCCTTTTAATGCCTACGGACATTTTACAATGTGGTTACGTAAGGGCATGATAGGTAGGAACCTGCTTTGGGGAGGACCCACTTGCGTAACTTTTGTAATTTGCACTTATTGCACATTACCACATCATCTTATACCCTCTAAGTACTGCATTACTAAAGTTATCATTTCCTTTATCATCATTTTAATTCAAACGTTCTTGTGCACCACTACATGTCCTTTTTCCTCACCCTATTCACGAACTTCATTGTTAAATTTCACTTCATTACATTTTTTGTGCCTTTAGGTCTACTCAACGTTACCCTAGATCTTTCAAATTTACCTTAAGTCCTTCATTTTTGACCTTGAAAATTTGAAAAATTATCAATTTTTCCAAGTACCCTATTTTGAAAGGGATGCAATATCGGGTACTCAGTATCGAGTCTGACGTGATATCAGGTCCATGCTAGTGCGTACACAATATTGCATCTATAAAATCTATATATATGGAACCCCCCTCATGTGCGTGCACATCAACATCATTTTCCATTGTTCATGCAAGGGGAGTTGCAATTTTATTCCACGAATTCTCACGCTCTAAGCACCTATCATTCAAACATCAATATCTTGCTCATTAACGCTCTAATTCTAGTTCCAATTGAACCTGCTTAAACCCGGAGTGTTTAACTTGGTCGTGGGGGAAGGGTACACTCCAAGTTGCACGTAGTTTTTTCCGAATTCACTGTTTTCCAAAGGATATCATAAGGGGTAAGTGACCTTAAGAAATGCTAAAAACGTATGCCAAATTAATTTTATTTCTTCACCTAGACCATGAATTTTTTTTTGGAGTTACCTAATCAAATTGGGTCCAATATCAAAACTTCTAGGGAAATTTTCGTAAAAATTTCTAACTTTGAATCACACTAGGCAAGAAATGAATCTATTAAAAGCAATGAGTAAGGGATAAATCAAATTTTGTAAATGGCCTTACTAATAGTCAGTCCTATCTGATTGTAGATAGCCCCTAAATGAGGACAACAAGGAGGACCCTCTCAGGGTGCATCCAAATGGCCAAGGAGAGGTAGAGGCCAAGCACCTACTGAAGAACATGTAGAGCAGGAGGCACAATCATTTAGCATTCATCAAGAACCTCTTGTGAGTGCACAATATGGGCATGTTGAAGGTGGAGAAGGCAGGGCACCTGAATAGGAGCAACATCTCACGTTGTGTCCAGAATGTGTTCAGGAAATTTGGGAAAGGTCCACATCAGCAATAGTAATTGTGGAACTCAATTTTGTACCTTTTACTGAATTTGCCCTTGAATCTATCAAAAATTAACTTAAAGGGTCTCCACTATGGCCTGTTCTCTCAGGGAGTGGCAATTGGTACTTGGGGAAGACATACTAATTTTGGCATAACAATGAAGAAGGCACCACCATTGATATTGGTTGGATTTCAGTTAATTTCTCTACCAAGGCCATTTCAGAAGTTCTAAACCTTCCGAATACAGGGCCCAAGGTTGCTCACCTATCCACTCACTCTGATGCTGATGCGCGGAAAATATGGTTAAAAAGGACGTACAGCAAGGAGGATAAAACATATGGAGAGCTCACACTTGAAGAGAGGATCTATTTTAAAATTGGCACATATCACATTTTCCCAACAAAAATACTAAACAAGATTTCCACCTATGCAACTAGAGGAAGTGCCATCTTGATGGGCAAGGTTGATGCCAACCTACCTCATCTATATCTCATAGAAATTTTAAGGTGATTTGAAGAATGTAAGACAGGGAAGTTTGCATTGCCTTTTCCTTGCCTAATCAGGAAGCTATTTTTATGTCCTGGAATTCTGGAGTACACCAATGACATCCCTAGAAAGGCTCAAAATGCCTCATTTGCCAAATTACTGAAGCCACTGGCACCAAGGAAAGATGCTGGGGAGACACTAGAGCTTGAGCAAGAGGAGATGGTTGGGCCCACTGCACCTCAAACTACAAGGCCTAGCCAACTTCTAGACACAAAGCCTAGTCAAAAATAGGAGCGGGCCCAACACACAGCCCACAGGCCAGCAAGACCAACTGCCACCACTGCTGCAAGACTATCAACTGTCAATGAGCTATCTCTGAGCCATCGTTGAATCGATCAATTGGAGAAGTCATGATGAGGCAAATCTCTTCAAGATCATTGATGATGCTATATAGTCCATAGTCTCAATTGATCGCACACAGGATGAAGTTTCTATTCAAACAGAAGGAGGGGAATCAAACTAGCCACAACAAATCTCTGAAAATGCTGCATCTTTTCAAGTGCAATTAGAAACTGGTGAAGGTGCCACAGTAGTGGTCATGCAACACCAGGATGCAGCAGGAGCAGTAGAAGTGGTCAGAGACCACATCAAAGGATCATTCAATGTCCTTGTTATACCACTGGCAGATTTTATAGGAGCATGCAATGTTCAAACCTTGGCCAATCCCTTAATGACTCCTGTAGATCATGAGGATGTTTTGGATCGATTACTGTAGACAGGACAAGTGATGATGTCCTTGTTTGACATCCCTCAAGATGTCATAGCAACACAGTTAGACCTCATCTCTACAAAAGGTAAGCTGGTTATGGTGGAGGTTAAGGCTGAACATGCGGAGGAGGAGTTAAAGAGACTCCAAGAGAAGTCCATTGCCCTGCAAGTTGCACAACGGGATCTGTCCCAATTCATCCCTACAAACCAACTAGAGTCATTTCAGATGAAGTAGCTGAATAAATTGTTAGAAGAGAATAAAAGAGTGGCAGGGGAAAAATAGAAGGATGATTGGGATGCTTCAAAGGCACAAGCTCAAACATATGCACATGCTAAAGCACTCAAGGCTTTACAAGAAGAAAATAAAAAACTTGTTGCAAAAAATCTCCGATTGACCACAATAGAAAAATAGAAGAATGTTCTCGAAGAGAATTTTCAGCAAATGATAGAACAATTAATAATGGTCAACCAAGATATGAACCGCTTAGCCAGAGAAAACAGAACCCTCTCAATGAAGGAGGTACACGTAATTTTTTAGAAGACGACCATTGAAATAAGCACATGGCAGAATGAGGCTAAGCAACATGGGAAACTCAAAGAGCATTTTAGAGATCAGGTGGGGATGTACAAGCAGATTATTGAGAAAGAAATCCATATGACCAAAGCCCACATCAACACTCTTAGTACCTAGAATGTTGATTGGTGAGCCATATTGGATACTTATGCTTTCGCCCACCAAGAAAAACTAAAGAGCCAGGACCTATAGATACAAGATCTCACTGAGTACATGGAGTTGGCAAACTTGCGGTATGTCAACTTGGCCATATTGATAGTAGGATGCTTGAGGATAGAATTAGAGAAATAGGTAGCAACCACCTATGCTAAGTATGAAACAATATTTTCTAAACATAAGAAGACACTGCAGAGATTAGAGGTAGCAAATTCAGAATTAGAGGTGGTCAAGACCAACTACCAAGGGCAAAAAAATGTCATAGCAAATTTGGCTCGACGGCTCATAGATTATCGAGAATGCAAAAGCAAAGCCAGAGCCTATGAAGAGGAATTACAATTGTTTGCAGCTTGGTACTTCAAGGCCAATCAGATGTTTTCGCAACTACCATGCCCATGGGAGGTGTCGACTCCATCAAATATTGGAGCATCAGCATGGACGGCACAGGATCCTCGGATTGAAGAAGAAAAGCTTCAAGCACTCCTCCAAAGACATTCATTTCCAAAGCCTAGAGCACAAGATAAGGAGAAGAGGCCCATGGAGGAGCCATCGCTGGCAGGAACCACATGAGTTCCAACAATTTTGTCTTTTGTAATTTTGTGTGTGTGTCCAAATTTTGTTTTATTTAATTCCACACTGCGACATGAGTAATTCCTAGTTAGTCAATAATTCCATACCTATCCACTGTGTAATCAATTGAGCTTGTTCTCATTTTGATTGTTTGACTCGAGGACGAGTTGTTATTCAGTCATGGGGGTATGATAAATTGTGGTTTGCCAGGCCTAATATTGGGTATGCGATATCGTAGCCTGGATAACGATATCGAATACATGATATCGTGATTCCTGTGTAGGCCTATAAATATAGCATCCGGGCGCATAGGAGGGGAGTTAGTTGATAAGTCTTAAGGTAGAGTCTTTTTGTCAATTTTCAGTTAGTTTTCAGTTCCTTCCCAGTGCATGCTCACAGTGTGATGATTGTAATTGTATGGAACCTTTGTTCAAGTGTGATGTACTTGGACATGCACACAATCGACAATAAAGAGATTACTTCATCATTGTAGCATTCACTTAGTTTTTAATTGTTTAATTGTTGATTATTATTTATTGTTTTTTAATTAATATTTCTCTTATCGTCATTTACTATTTTTGTTGTTAAATACAGAATAAGTACATCTTAATCACGAATATTTAAGTGTAACTACTTAGTAACCTAGTAGCGTATCTAGTAGTGCTTAAGTAATGTGTGCTTGGTAAGCCCAGAAGTAGTACACGAAGTCCAGGATGCGTATGGTGATGAAGGATGGATGCTCATCGCACTTAGGCTAGTTTAGATTTTGCTTCCTATTGCCTATTAACTTAAATCAAGATTATTTTTCATTGTCTCTAGGAGTAGTCTAGTGTTAGCAATCACATCATACACCTCACGCTGGACTAAACCATACGTGACAAAGCAAATACTAGTCTAGGTGGGAAGATAGCAAACCGCAATCAATGTATAACTATCTAAGTGCCACAACTAGTCCATCTGTGGAATTCAATTGGATTGTGTATACAAGCTCGTATTCGTATAGTTGAGCGTAGGGGTACCTCACTCCTCATCACTTATCCAAAATAAGAGTGTTGGCACATTTAGGCTATTTAATGGAGCTGAAGGTTATTACTAAGAAAAATTTGAATCAAAATGAAGGTTAGAAATTTTCTCTATGGAAATTAAGGTTCATAAAAATGCAAACAAAATTATGTTGCTATCCAAAATATTTAGGGCACTAAAAAAAGTTGCCATCCTTGGAGAACATTTCATGGATGTCCATTATTACTTACTCCATAGCTGATTTAGGACTCAACATAGCAAAAGTAGCGGATGGCCCAAAATGACGTATTGTTAGGGAAAACAAAGATTACTGGGAATCACCCTGTTAAATCAGCTGCTGCTCACGATAGTCCAAAAAAGTAAAAAAAGGATATTGTGATTTTAAACAGAAGTGAAATAGATATTGCAGCACCTTTTGAGTCTGTCAAATAGGCAGTGACAAGGTTTGGAGGAATAGTTGATTGGAAACAGCAGAAAATTTTGAATATGGAGAAACATCAATTTGTTGAGGCAGAGCTTCAAAGGATACAAAAGGAACTCCCAGAGCTGTTGATTCCGCAGAGGATGAAAAGGAAAAAGCATAACAGGAGCTTGATTGAAAAAAATGGTTGATGAATTGACGTTGAAGTTGGAAAGAGCTCGGGTGGCAAAACACAAGCAATGCAAGATTCGGAATTGGCAAGGGTGAGAGTTGAGGAGATGGAGAAAGGTGCAACTGATAAAGTGAGTGATGCCTGAAAGATTCAGTTACAAGCTGCAAAGGCTAGGCGTGCAGCTATTGTTGCAGAGTTGCAATCTGTGAAGGGTGAAGTGGAAACATTGAAACCAGAGTGTCAGAGAATAACAAAAGACAGGAATGATGCTGCTGTTAAGGCAAATGCTGCACTGCATGCTTTTGAGGAAACTGATCAGAAGATTAATACACTGGCACTTGTTTGTGAAATAAGCATAATCAAATTCTTCTTCATCGTCATCTGCATTCCAGCGGAAGTCTATGATTCCAGAAAAACTTGGTCAAAGGCAAGCAATGGTCACTGTTTACAACAACATTTCCAATGAAACCAGCGTCTGGCTCATTCAATTGAATGGACATGAGAAGGGAACCATCATTTCCTCAAAAATCATTAAAAATGTTTAGCCATCCATAGTCTGTTGGATACTACGGTGAAGGGGATTCTCCTAGCCGAGGCTTGCCAGACTCCTTATATTTTGCAGGACCTAGAGCAACTGCCCAATAGAAAAGGGGTATGCACATCTTGTTGAAGGCATTCATGTGTTGGTGGATCTAAAAAAAGATGCAGATCATTGAATGTGAAGACTCTGAATTAATTCCATTGCCACCAGCAGATCACTTGAGAAAATTTACCACAGCAGCAACAGGTTTCTGTCTACACAGGTGGCGCCTTCGTATTTGGATCACCTCTACAGTTATGTTTGCATATCCAGAATCAGCCACACCAAGACAATTCTTCCATAGATTTCGATTGCTTGATACGGGAATGTTTGCTTCCACCTAGGCAGATTCTCAGCCGCTTTGCAGTTCGAACTTTGGTAACGATAATGATCTCCACGGGGAATGGACCAGCGTCAGCAAAAGCATTCTCAACGATACAGAGATTTGGCGTCTTTTGTTTGCGAGAACTCCACTCTGCGGAGATCGTGGTCTGTAGATTCAGTTCAAGGACGTGTTGCAGGAGCTGAGCTGGGGGAGTTCTTCACTGGGGCAAGAACCGTAACATCAGATTCAAGGATGCCGTAGCCAAGTTTCCCAAGCCGCCTCGGTTTGTGCGGAGACCAGCTGAGGACGACGCCCTCATTGACGCTCGGCTACGCGCCATTATACTGCATTTTTCCCTTTTATTATTATTAACTTTGGATTTTTAATTTGGTAACTTGGTTGTTATTATGCTACTGTATATTGACAACCCTTAGTCATGTACCGAGTGACTTTGAAATATTTGTATATGATGAGAGGTTATCATTAAAAAAGAAAAATAGATCATTGAACAAGACATTTGACAACTATGGCATATATTTCTCTGGTTATCATAACTTCTTAGGGTGGTTATGAATTAGTCCCGGGATATTTGTAACACTGTTAACTTCTCATGATTATTGTAACTACCTTAAGGTCACTATAAAAGGGCTTTTAAAGGTAAAGTATAAAAACAAGGGATTGAAGAGAGCAACTTTGAAGAATATTGAAGATTTCTTGTAAAGCATGGCTTGCTAATTCATCAATTCAGTTGCTTTGTTTAGATCCTGTGAGTTCTTTTCTTCTCATTTTGTCTTAGTTGTTTAGCTAATGGTCTAGATAATATTGTGCTTGGCATTTAATTTTGGGATTTTTATAAGTTGCCTTTATAGCTCTATTTTTGTGCAATATTAAACTTCTATTAAGGTTTGCCAAATAAAAGCTTAAGTTGTATTAAAAAAGCATCTTGAGCAATTTAATAGTAACGTCTTCTAAAAATTGCCTGTTTGAGTTTAGGGAGCCTAGAAAATCTTTGATACTTTGAGATGATTGAAATAGCTTCTTTATTTTTAAAGTTTATTGCCTTAATATTGCAATCTTGAAATTGTCAAATTTTTCTAGAAGTTCTATTGTTTGCAATTCTTGACCAATATTAACTAACCAAATAGAAGCTTGTACTTTGTTCTTTACAAAGTGTTTTGGTAGTTAAATAAAAGTGTCTTTTATGAAATTGCTTGTTGAGCTCAAAGGGTTTGGATAATTCATAATAGATTGAATTAGAATAGATTTATTGCGAAGTGTCCTCATGTCAATTTATTTTGCTTAAATATTTGAGATCCCACACAAATCTGCTTTCTTTTCTTTTCTCTTTCTAAAACCTATTGAATCTCACTCTATTTTTAATTTTCTTGTAGAATTTTCTCTCTAAGGAAAATTAGGAGTAAATTGGCAGAACTGTGCTCAAATGTTTTTGTGAAATTTTATTTGTTACAAGTAATGTACTATAAGGACTATATAGATTAAGTGATTTGACAAAGTATGAACCTTCAACAACTCACTATATTTGACAAAGTTAGCTAAATTTCTTTTATGATAGCCAATTACGATTTCATATACAACGTAACCATTTCAACATTTACAACAACAAACACACACTCACATTCAGTTCGTTTTATGACCACTGAGTCTATTTGGAGGTATTTAGGCCTTGGTATTGCCAAAGACCAGCAAACACCTAAACCCTGTTTGAAGAACACCTTCATTTCCCATGACCCTGGTCATGAGACTGGAGGCCAAATGTTGGCAATCCCAAATCATTACCAACAAGAAGCAACTTCAAGTTTTCCTCTAATGCTTGTATTGTGCAATTTATCTTGTTTTATAACATTCAACATCCATTTGAGCATTTACACTTTTGCCACATGATTTGTTGTTTATGCATCTTTTGTACTATTAACGTTTAGCACCATATAAAATAGAAAACTTAATGACTATCCTATAAAATTTTTTCTTTAGTTTTATTGGGATGTTTTTTATTGCATAGTATACCATTAGACTATCTTCATTTGTTCATCTTGCCTCAAGCTTATTTTTTTATATCTTTATTAATTTCACCATTTAATTGGAGCATTAATCTTAGATGGAAAAATTGTTTATAGTGAGGGATTTTTTGGTCTTGGATTACCATTTCTAGTTCACGAGTGTTTATGTTATGAAAAGTGCACTCCATATAAATTGTCTTAAGTTTGCTAATTTTTCAACCTTTGGATTCTAGAGCATGTTTCCACTTTTCCATTTTGGAAGTAATATTTTCTTAAGATGTATCCACTAAGACAATATCATCTTTAAATAGCATATACCAAGGGATTTCATATAGTATTTCTTATTTTAATTCATCTAATATAATAGCAAATAAATATGGGCTAAGTATAAACCCTTAATGTAGACATATTTTGATTAGAAAATTAGGTGTAATTCTAGAAGCTATTATAATTCTAGTAGAGCTTCTTAACATGTAACTAGAAAGGCATTTGAACTATGTCTTAAGGTACTCCTTTAGTGGAGTTAGCATTGTTCATGTAACTAGAAAGACATGTGATCCATGTTTGAAAGTGCACCACTAAATAGTGACTTAAGATAACATTTTAATTGATAATGAGTAAGTTAATACATTTCACGTTATTTCCCTTAACAAGTGAACAAGCTAGTCCAATGGTAATGTTTCTTTTTCAATTGATCCTAGGATGATAGTTTTGGAAAATATGTAATAGGATATCACTGAAAGATATATGACTTGATCTTGAATCTATACCAAAAGGTAAGGAGGTTCATATTAACCATGCTAAACATGCAACTATGAATATAATACCTCACGCCCTACTTCTCATTTTAGGTCTTACCATTCTACAATGATATTTTAGCTTAGTGGTAAGAGTCTTCTTTGGTAACCCCACGTCATAGGTTTAATTCCACTAGGTAGCACTAGGTTATAAATTAAAAAAATTTGTAAAATGATTATAAAATTAGTTCAATAGATCCAAGGGATCTCAGTGAATGTAAGTTAAAATTTGTGAGGAGTGGCAAGGTACCCCTACACTTAACCATACGAATACAAGCGTTTCATGCGCGATCCGGTCGAACTCCGCAGACAGATTAGTTGTGATATTTAGACAGTTATCCTTAGGTCACAGTTCACTATCTTCCCACCTAGACTAGTATTAGCTTTGTCACGTATGGTTTAGTCCAGGGTGAGGTGTATGATGTGTTCCTACACTAATGCTACTCCTAGGTATGTTGGGAAATAATGTTAACTAAGCTAAGAGAGAGAGGGTGAGAGAGGATCTAAACTAGCCTAAGTGCGATGAGCATCCGTTCCTTAATCATCCGTACACATCTTGGACTTCGTGCCCGACTACCACTGGGATTACCAAGCGCATGACCTAGGTACGCTATTGGGTTACTAAGTAGTCACACTTAAATGCTCGTGATTAAGTCGTACTCATTCCACATTTAATAGGAGTTTAGGGTGAAGAGAATATTAACTAAGAAAGTAGTAAATAACAAATAAATAAATAATTAAACTAAGTGAATGCTGCAATGATGAAGTAATCTCGATCTTTATTTCCGATCATGTGCGTGTCCAAGTACGTCACACTCGAATAAGGATGTCGTACAATTACAATCACCACACTATGGGCATACACTGGGAACTATTCTAACTCTGGAATGATAAAACTACAAGAGTTTAGCTAAGGAACTAAGAACTAATGCCTAGAACAAGGAAAGCCACAGCTTATTTATAGAAATTGAGGCAAGCCGCGATATCGCAGCCATTGTGATATCATGGCTACAATATCACAGCCAGCAAATTCATGACTCATCATACCCCCATGACTGAATGAAAACTCATCCTCGAGCTAAAGTGACAACAAGCTCCATTGATTGCACAGTTGATAGGTATGGGATTATTAATTGACTAGAATGGATTCATGTCGCAGTGTGGAGTTAGAACAAAATTGAGACACAACACAAAAAAAAATCCTATGATTACAAAATTGGATGGAACTCATGTAGTTCCTAGCGGCGGTGGCTCCTTCATGGGTGTCTTTCCCTTTTCTTGCGCTCCAGGTTTTGGCATTTGATGGCGTTGAAATATGGCCTGGAGTTTCTCCTCTTGTAACGCCTTGAGTGCCTTAGCGTGTGTGTAAGTTTGCGTTTGTGCCATAGAGGCATCTTAGTCAGCCTTCTCTTTTTCTTCCACCACCCTTTTATTCTCTGTCAACAGTTTATTAAGTTTCTCAGTTCTAAAAGTGTCCACCTGGTTCTGAGCAACCTTTGGCCTTGTATTCGGAAGGTTTAATACTTCTGAAACGGCTTGAACAGAGAAATCAACAGTCACACCACAATTGTTAACTGTGGTGCCTTCTTCTTTATTGTGCCAGAGTTGGTACATTTCCCCTAAGTACCAGGCACCGCTTTCAGAGAGGGTAGGCCATAATGGGGACCCTTTGAGGTGATCCCTAACAGCCTCCGGAGCAAATTTTGTGAAAGGTCCAAAGTTTAATTCCATGATCACCATAGTGAATATGGACCTTTGATGGATGGTCTGAACACAATCCTGGGGCAACGTGAGATATCATCCCTGTTCAGACGCTGTAGCAGCTCCTCCTTCTGCTTACCTTGATTGTACAATAGCAGGGTCTTCTTGGTGGATGCTAAATGATTGTTCCTCTTGCTCTACATGTTGTTCGGTAGGAACTTGTCCTTCACCTCTCCTAGGTTGTTTGATCGCACCTTGAGCAGGACCTTCATGTTGTCTACGTTTCGGGGCCATTTGCAATCACACGAGGCCAATCGTTAGTAAGGTTGTTACCAAAGTTAGGTTATACCTTACTGCTTGCCTTAATAGATTTACTTTATTTTCGTGTGATGTTAATTATTGGAAGAGCATATCCCTGAAAGATTATAATATTAAGTCCTCTTTGCTTAGGTGGTTTCCAAATTTAATTTTTTGGTATAGCTAAGGGGATGAAATTGTTTTTGACACATTTTATTCTTAATTTTACAACTAATTATCCTTAAAGATGCCCTTCGGGCGATGATGAATTTTAAAAAATTTATGCGCTATTCGGCATGTGCCCCTCCCCCACGACTAAGCTGAACACTCTGGGTTCAAGTAGGTTCAAACGGAATGAAAATCGGAGTACCTGCGAGCGAGTTATGGATATGAAAGCAAGGGACGCGCAATCGCGAGTCGTAGAGAGGAATTTGAAAAACTTCCCCTGTGTGAACAGTTGCAAATGATGTTGATTAGCACAGGGGGGTCACGTATATATATTTTCATCGAAGTTAGGGCACTTAGAGAATGTACCAAATTATATATATATATATATATTTTCAAAATTAAACGATGTAAACTAAGGACATCTGGACGATTGTTAAAGGGTTCCAGGGTAATTCAACTAGTTTTGAAGGCATGAAAATTATGATGATGTGGAATTTATCAATAAGGACCTCAGATGGTAGAGAAAAAGACTATGTGATGGTTCATAGGAATGATGAATTGGAGGGATAGTAATAAGGGAAAGAAAATCATTGACAATATGCTAAGGGTAATAAATGGTGTGTGGAAGATGGGCATGAGTGCAAATTACAAAAATTATGCAAGTGGGTCCTCCCCAAAGCAGGTTCCAACCTTTAATGCCCTTGCGTAACCACACTTAAAAGTGTTCGTGGGCACTCAAAGGGTTAAATGTAATCCACACTGATTTCACAAAACACACACATCTAAATATCACCGGAATAAGGTAAGAATTCTACGCTATACGAGACACGAGCTACAATTACATGAACAACGAGATGAGACGGAATATAGAAGGGATTGTAGAGATTGGGACATGAGGTAACTGACCCAGGGTGCAATGAATCTTGCGTGTAAAGCATGATTAATGTGTCATTAACCCGTCGTTCCAAGATTAGGACCAAGTCCATTCCTCTGATCAATGACAACGCATTGGTTCATCCTATGATGAGTGACTAGAAGAGTACCAAAGCAACAACGCGTACGATCACTTGGCATTTGGTTCAAGCGAGGAGTGATTTTTGCTTTGTGGCACTTCCTTTTTTTTTTCTTTTTTTCTCTTTTTTTTTTCAATTGCTAAATCCAGAGAAGCCGCCAACCTTTAGGCATGGGTGCATGTCTTTCTAGTGGGACCCCCTAGAACAACATTGGATTTTTGAGTGCCCTTTTGATTACTCTTACTCTCATTTTTCATTAGATCTACAAGGATCTTAGTACAACCACGTTGCATGATAACTCCCACAGACGTCACCAAAGAGAATCCTCAAGTTCCCTTGATGTCACACCCTAATCATTCCCTCTTGGTTCATCCTTCTTCATTTAGGGTACAATGAACACAAAATTAATTTTAAGTTTTAAGAATGTCAAGAATATCACTGTATCCTTGAACAAAACCTCTTATTTGTAGAATGGATGAGTGGGTGTAATGGGCTCACTGTCCACATAATTGGTCACTCGAGACTTGATAACATAGAACACACCTCAACCAACGAGCCACATGAGTGTTTTATTCATAGACGAGATTACTTATAAAAACGTAAAAAGACAAAAAGACAAAATAAGAAATTGAAAAATGAAAAGCTGGAAAAAAATAAAAAAGTTGTAAAATAAAGAAAATGAAAAGTAGTTATTAATCCTGCTTGTTGCTAGAATGGAGGTATCCCCCATAACTAAACGGTTGAGGATGGAAAGGATTAATAAATGGAAGATGAAGATCCTTGCATGTTGAAAACATTGAAACTTGGTCGTACCTACCCCATTGGGGTTCACACACTTGATTGTAGTAAGCATAGTGGGGCAATTTTTAAGATGTAGTTTTCGGATAACGAGTTGACCCACTATGATATTTGGGACCGCTAGATTGTATGCAAGGATTAGGATGTCACCCTCCATGGCTGTATTCATTGGGCCGTATGGTTGTTGGAGTGTTAATTGGTGGCCCTGATGAAGTAACATGAGGCGTTGGGTTCGAAGAGAAGGATGCACCACAGTGTTGGACTTGTGCTGAGTTGGAGGATGTAGTGGCCTTGGAATTGTGTTGTCCCTTCCTAGGGTCATTTCTAAAGAAGGGACACCTTCGATGTTGGTAAGGTCTCTCACTGTTGTTGGCAATAGTAGCACAAGTAACGTTCAGGGGTTGTTGTTGTGGTGCAGACACCTTAGGAACAATTGGTGTCAATGTAGAAGGAGGGAAAGGATGAGAATGTTGAAAATTAGGAGAAGTGTGAGGTGCACAAGGTGGTGGTTGTGTTGAGGACATGGGCTGATAGTATTGAAGAGAATGGTAATGCGGCGAGATAGAGTATGTTGGCCCAGTTGGGGAAAGAGGATGTTGAACTAGGTAAGCATTTGGATTCGGATGATATGAAGGGTGTCTCTAGTTTAGGGGTGGCTTCCCTCACGACTGGGATTGTTGCCACTATGATTGAACATAGTATCTCTATACAAATTCTGGATGTAACGTGCTTCTCCAATGCTCATATAAACGTAACAAGATTGGGCATTGGCCCTTGGGGTGATCGTACAGGCAAATGTTGCATTCATACGTGAGATTGGCAGTTGAGCTCTTATTTTCCTTATCCCTTCTTTCTGAATGTCTAATGATATTTTCTCTTGTTTCTCGGGTTTTCAAAACTCTATCTCCAATAATATCGATATATTCTCCACACTTTTTATGCATCCATTCCAACATCTTATTAATCTTTGCCTTGACTTCCTCTAATGATTGTTGTATCGGCAAAGATGGTTCTTTCCCCTTGTGATAGGTTGATTTCTCCTTTTTATGATCATGGACCTTTGTTAAGTTGAGATTTTGATCCTGTTGATGTTTTTCAACACTCTCCCATCTAGCCATTTGTCCTTCTTCTTTTGCTACCCGCTTAATAAGCTCTTGGACTTGATGGGTTCGTAGTTCGTGTAGTTGACCTTGGGCATATATCCCTAGGTTTTCTCTTGTTGCATCACGAAGCCCATCAATGATATGGTACATTAGCCTTTTCTCGGAGAACCCATGGCCTGGACAATTGTTTAACAGTGCATAATATCTTTCTAAGGCCATGTTCTAGGGTTCATGTTGTGCTTATTTTCACTCTTGGATTTGTTTCCTCAAGGCCGACACTCTTGCGTAGGTTTGATAACTTTCGTTAAAAAGTTCTACCATTGTTGGCCAACATCGTATTGAATTTGGTCTGAACGATCTATACCATACTTTTGCTTGGCCAACGAGTGTCATAGGAAAGAGCTTGAGTTTTTGCCAACCGTTATCAATGTTGTTCCATGCGTAGGCATTGTAGAAGGCTTGTAAATGTTGATGCGGATCTTAGTCATAGCCTCTTGAAAAATTAGGGAAGTTGTTTAAATTGATCCTGGGTAGACGGATCTCTTTACGATGCCTACGGGAGATTCAAATAGCCTCTTGTATTTGCGTTAGGCTTGTAGTGGCTAGTAGGGGTTCATTGTCATCGCGTAAGTTATGCTTTCGTGCATTG
>MNCI01019108.1:192591-208715 GCA_015680685.1 Gnetum montanum | reverse complement strand
ATCTAAACTAGCCTAAGTGCGATGAGCATCCATTCCTTAATCATCCGTACACATCTTGGACTTCATGCCCGACTACCACTGGGATTACCAAGCGCATGGCCTAGGTACGCTACTGGGTTACCAAGTAGTCACACTTAAATGCTCGTGATTAAGTTGTACTCATTCCGTGTTTAATAGGAGTTTAGGGTGAAGAGAATATTAACTAAGAAAGCAGTAAATAACAAATAAATAAATAAATAAATAATTAAACTAAGTGAATGCTGCAATGATGAAGTAATCTCGATCTTTATTTTTGATCATGTGCGTGTCCAAGTACGTCACACTCGAATAAGGATGTTGTACAATTACAATCACCACACTGCGGGCATACACTGGGAACTATTCTAACTCTGGAATGATAAAACTGCAAGAGTTTAGCTAAGGAAATAAGAACTAATGCCTAGAACAAGGAAAGCCACCTCTTATTTATAGAAATTGAGGCAGGCTACGATATCGCGTATGCGATATTACGTATGCGATATCGCGGCCGTTGCGATATCGTGGCAGCTGTGATATCACAGCTGCGATATCACAACCAGTAAATTCATGACTCATCAATTTGTAGTTTTAATTTCATGCTAAATCAATATTTCTATGTTATGGTAATATATTATAGATTTGTGCAAATGACTAATTAACATTGTTTTGATTTGTGTTTTTTGCTATTAAATTGTTGAGGTATCTACAAACATCTTGATTAGTGGTTATCTACAAATAAGAATCAATAACCTACTATGGGGAGGACATACTTGAATTAATCTTTGTCAATGATTGGTTATAGTTTTATTAGAAAAATTTCAAGATTCTATGTGGCTTATTTCAATTTTGAAAGTCTTTAATTTTACCTTTCAAAACTTATGTTATGTTGCTGCATTCGAAAATCATCACATAACACCACCCAAGAGGCCTAATTTAGCTATGGAAGCAAGGTAGCCATAAGGTGGATTATGCCTCAATGTTTACAACAACTGTAAGCACAATATAGGTGCACATAATCTGTTAGTCTAAGGTAAGGAGCATAGCAAGTATGCCTAAAGTAATCATTCAAGAAACATACCAACAAGACATGCATACATATATGATCAATTAAAGAACACTAGCATACACATTCAACATCATTCCATTAAGAGACCTAAGATATGCTTATACTCTAACACATCTAATCTTAAACTCTACTTCGAAGAGAAGGATGGTGGTCTAAGCTAAAAAAGCAAAGCCTTCTTAATAAGGCTACATATCCTTGTGATGAGGTTCATAGGGAATTTGGATCATGTAGTTCTATGATGATGGCTATGATAGTATGGAACTTGTGAGGATCTTCACACATCTTCAGCCTTTATTCCAAAGGAAAACAACTTTAGATCCACCAATAAGGCATGCTATAATACACTTTCCCTCGCTTGAAAGAAGCAGTGTTCTCAAAGATTAAGTCTTTGTCTGTACGATTCTCCAAATGTGGAGATCCTAATGGATATCAAGAGATTTCAAATAGTTAAAAGCCCTTTCAACAATTGTAGACAAAATGGTCCAATGACTAGGGTTAATCAACCATAAAGTATGAATATTGAACTTTACTTAACATTCAATAGAGGGCTAGAGCTATTTATGCAACCTAGGCTAAGGAAGAGCTAGTTTGCTGTTTTTCAAGCAAATTGTACCAACATTTCTATTTGGAGTGAAAACTACTCGCTTGACATGTGAGTTGGTTTTCTACCTTTGGTAGAAATACGAGAGCATAGAGTTAATCCTTCGTAACCAATGAGAGGCTACTTTGTACCTTGAGGAAATCACGTCCCATGCCCAATAGTATCCTAGTGCTAGCATGTGTAAGGATGTTTGGGACTTTAGCCTCATTGGAACAATCATCCAACTCCTTTATTGAAGAGGGAGACCTATTGATTCTCTACACCTCAGAAGTGGTTCCTCTTGAATTCACTTAGTGCCATCCAACTAGTCAGATGACTCCCAGTTTTTTTTGCTATTTACATGTAATACTTTAATTTACATGTAATACTATGAATCTCATCAAGAAGTCATTGCATTAGGTTGGATATCCCTATACATTCACAAAGATAAGTACATGTGATTCTTTTCATAGAATTTTGCAATGAACAACTCCTTATTCCTGAGTGTACCAAGAAGTCCACCTTCGAATCAGAGGTGCATCTAGTTGTGTGCATGTTGATGATGGAAAGAATTTATCATTCTTTCATAGTTTTAATGTTTGGAGGTCCTTAGGATCTTAATGGTACTAGATCATCATCTTCCATATTAAACTTTCTGAGCATTCAAACATAGAACATAAGATGATACTTTATTAGATATGTTGGCAACTAAAACTTGTAAGCAATTGGATGCACATGTGAAAGAAGCTTAAAAGGCCCATCATACCGTCTTAAGAACATCTAACTTGCCTCATTCTTTAGCCTCATCTAGCTTGCATAATCTATCTTCAAAAGAGCTCGTTCTCCCACATCAATCTCCAAAAACCTTTGCTTACTATCAACATATGTCTTTATATGCTAGATAGACATTTCCAAGTATAGTTTGGCTACTTGGATATGATATGTCTAGGATTTCATGAACTCATTAGTTGAAGGATTAAGACCTTCATATGGGGTTCTCATCAATTTTGGTACTGATGGTTTCCTCCTCTAGACCAACTCTTCTGAAGAGAATTGTGTGGCCAAGGCCTTCTAAATGTTATAACTAAACTAAGTTAGAAGTAGCACAACCACCTAGTTTGTTTGATTAAAGCAGATGAAGTGTCTCAAGTACTGTTTCAAGATCCTATTCATCCATTCTATTCATTCATTTGTCTGTGACGATATGCTAGAGACACCCACCACTTCATGTGTAACATCTTAAATAGTTTTCATCAAAAATTTCCTATGAAATGAGAGTCACAATAAAAAATAATGCTTGATGGTAATCCAAAGTAGCAAACGATATTGTCAAAAAAATAAGGATGCTACATTATCATCCATGCAAGGTGTGAGCATGGGATTAAAGTGACATACTTTGAAAACTTATCCACAACTCAAAGGTTGTTGGAGAATCCTTATATTATGGGAAGCCTTGTGATGAAATCCATGAAAATAGCTAGCCATGAAAGCTTTAGAATCTCAAAGGGATGCAGAAAATCCCTTGCTTTATCAGTGGAGCTCTTCTCTTATTGGCAAACTAGATAGCTTCGCATAAAATTCATCACATCCCTAGGTAAGGCCAATAGAAAATTTTTTCCTTCACACAAAATGTAAAGAACATTAAGATATGAAGAAACTAGCATCATTGTATTCTTAAAGAATTGTAATCCAAGATGACTTCAAAAGAGTCAATGTCTAGGATAAAGAAATCTAGCTTCCCACTCCATTAGCTTACATTCACCTCCACATCCTTCATCATTCTTATGCATCTAGTCTTGAAGAACTTCTCTAACTTACAAGATGTCTAAGTTGGTTTGACTTACAAATTGAGAATGAGAACAATTAATAGGTTAAAATTATGTGATAAAAAGTAGTAAAATTTTGTTGCATTAGTATAGTGAAAATTAAATATTACATAACTCTAACAAATCATGTAAATAATCAGTAATGTTCAAAGGTAAGGATGACTTGTAAGGGAGTCAACTTAATGTGTATTTCCTTGAAAAGTTATCCTACTAATAACTAAATGCACTATTGAAGATTAATATTCTAGCAAGTGCTAATAACTAAATAATGTAATATTAAAATAAAAATGCAAGAAAGTGCTAAATAAATAGTAATAACAAGGTAACAATTATCTATCTATTCGTGGGTAGGTTAGTATCTCACGTAAGATGTTTAAATAGTCTATTTCTAAACTACAATTAATCCATTTCTAGATTAATAGTAAAAATGACTGCACCTATGCTAAAGAATATAGATAATGTATCATCGAGATCCTTATTAGGATCAAAGAATTTCTTGTCAGGAGATCCCAAATGCAAATGCACATGTATGAGATGAATTGAACTTATAAATCTAATTGATTCATTCTATCAAAAAGCATGTTTAAATACATGTGAGATTAGTTAATTAACAATTTAGTAGGCATAACTTCCCACCCACTACTTTAGTTATTATTAACCTTTTGGTATGTCAAAACCTGAGGAAATGAAGAATATGGAAATGTGGATGTAATCTTGCAGGGCTAAAAAAAGAACAAGGTGACAAGATGATTGAGTAAGAGCTTTGAAACAAGAGTTAGGATAACAAAACAAATGGTGAGCGGAAACAAGAGCTGAACTGGGATGACAAAACGAGAGTTGGGATGACGAAATGAGAGTTGGGATGATAAAACGAGTCTACAAGCCAAATGAAGGTGTTCTAAGATTTCCTAAAATGTCAAAATATTAGAGAAATGGTCCAAAGTTCAAAGTTCTCTTGCAGGATTGACATCCCAAATTGATAGCAGATGTCCCAATTGTTGCTGGGAAATCCTAGTTGAGATGTCCCAAGGGAGATGTCCCACTAGAATAGAAGTTGTTTTCAAATAGACATCCCAACCTCAAATGGGACATCCTAATTAGTTGTTTCCTAGCTGTTCCACAAATTTTGAGGAGCTTTTAAAAAGTAAAATATTATAAACCAAAGTGGATTGCTTGGAAAACATACAAGCACTATTCATTGATCAATCTCATTATTGTATATCAAGTGAATTGGTTTTGTTCCTCATTGTGTTCATCATTTGTGAACTATTGTGAAATGTTAAGAGCTTTATTGTAAAGAATTTGTAAAGTGAGTTACACTTTCTCCTTGATTCTTTTCTCTTCTTGTGAGCCCTGTGGGGTTGATGTGGTTCTTGCGGAAAGACATCTTCATTGAGCTTATTGGGACCTTGTGAGGTTGAGTGTGTTCACAATGATGAAACACTCTGGTGCAGAGCTCACATTTTGTAAAGGTTCTGGGATCCTTGAAAGCACGTTTTGAGCTTGTTGGGACCTCGTGGGGTTGAATGTTTTTCTAGCAAGAAAACACTCCGAGTAGAGCCCAAAACTTTGTAAAGGTTGTGGTTTCCTCCAAATCATATTTTGAAGGAATAAAGTCCAGAGGTGTGCAAGGATTTTATTCTTCAAGTGTGGACATACCCAAGTTGGGGAACCACGTAAAAATTGTGTGTGATTTTGGTTGTCTTGGTTCTTTAATTTGGGTAACTTATTCAACCCCCTTTCTAAGTTCTTGGTCCTTAGTTATAACAAAATATTCATTGTTTGCACATGAATGATAGTGGATCCTTGATCCTAAATGATTTTTGGTAGCACAATAAACTTCCTTCATAGTAGCTTGATTATAGTTAGCATAGTCTAGCTAGCAGAGTCTTGTAGGAATGAAGATAATAATACTAAAAAGGTATAATTAAAATATCATATTTCACGTAACTAAATTAAGCCTTATCACATCCCTAAGCTTATTATTTGCTATCCTTCGTTAGAATCAGAATAAGAAATCTAGAGTCTTTTTAATCCATTCTTAGGATAAGGCTTCTCAATAATTTATTTTTTCTTTTTTAATATGAAGTTTTGTTAAGAACATGATTTTTAAGTTGCTAAATTTGTCAATGCTCTTAGGAGTAATATCATCTTGTACATGCTCCTTGAATATATGGAAAGGTTTTCTTACTAAGTTTGAAAATGTCAATCCAACTGGTATCACAAATAGGCTTTTTTCTACATTCCGTAAAGACTTTAAAATACTTTTCCCACTAGATTGTGTGAATATATTATCATTCATATGAAAATGCTTATGCTTTCGAAATGAGGAAGAATTAATTTTAGAGAGAAATGCTAATATGAAAACAATTTGACAAAGTAGCATCTATGTGCACATCTACTTTTCTTGTAGGCTTCTAAAAGGAAACATTAAAGATGTAAAATCTATTAAGTATGCAATAAATTCTAATAGATCTTTATGGATAATTACATGAAGTATAATGCTTTTCATTGGATGATGTGGGAATAAAAAGCTAATGTTATAAAGATTTTTTTTTTTTTTAAAATTCACCAATCTTTTTCTTAAGAAGATATATTAGGAGGAAGACCACCAAGTTTATCTAAATGACTTTTAATCATATTAAAATCATCTCCAATAATTAAAGGAACTTTCAACAAAGAAAGAAGATATTTCCAAACCTTTGATTGATGTTTCAAATTATTAGGAGCATAAATATTACAGAGTCCAAAGTCTCCCTTTTCACTCTAATAAGTAATCTAAATAACTCTTTTGAGGTTGTCAAATCCATAATTCAAAACTTTTCGAGTCCAATTTTTATTAACAAGAATAAGAAAACCCTATTTATTAACTTTATAAGTAATAGAAAAAACAATGTAGTTTTTAAAAATGCATTTACCAACAAAAAACTAATATTATGCACTTAAATGTTAATTTTTTATAAGAACAGAAATTTGTAGATAAATGTCGATTTGAAAGACACTCATTGACAATCTTTGCTCAAGACCTATCAGAAAGACCTCGAATATTCCATGATAAAACTAACATTGAGATGTGAGGCAGGAGACCCTCATCCTTATTTTTTAAAGCTCAAGATTTGTTTCAAAATCCTTGTCATTAATAGGTGAAAAACCATTGCCCAATGAAATGACATTAAAATAGTAGTAGAAGTTGAGAGAGAAAAAAATACCTTCAGGGTTATCAAATTTAAAGCAATATTAGAAGTTAAATCTATTTGCATTAGTATTTTCACTCCTAGTCCTTGCTAAAATTTTTTTTCTAAAGAGGAATTTTTTTTAGATATCAAGATTTTATTAATACCTTTAGAAATAAAAGGATTAGTAAAAGGGTGAGAACTTATTGAAGAAGATTTCATTTGTGCTTGCTGAAAACTACCATTATTTACCTTTTCTAAATATTATTATTATTTTCCTCATAAATAATTTTTTATTAAGCATAGGAAAAGTTCCAATAACATGGCGTTCACAACGATACTAGCTACAACATCCTTGCAAATTATAGTATGTACTTTTTTAGGAAAAACATTGATTACCAACTTTGAGTTTTAATTTGCCCTTGCTTTTTCATAAATCAATCTCTAAAAAATAACATTTGCATTACACACTATCTAGTAATGTTTTTGACTTTTTCTATAGGATTATGTTAATGCTACTAATAGTTTTGATTTCAACACTTTGAAAAATAAGAGGAAGATTTTATAAATTAATCTAGCAAAAAAATTTAAAGTAATAAAAAATAAGGATTAAAATCCACTTGTCATTACTGAGTAATAAAAGTAATATGATGATCCATAAAAACTTTAAAGTCCAATGATTTCTCAACCATTTTAGATTTGGCTAGTTCGATAAGTAAAAAGGATTTGGAAAAATAGTAAACATGTAAAATATTAATTTCATAGTATTCAAACATACTTGAATCATTGGTGTAAAGCCCTTATTCAGGTGAATAAATCTATTAATTTGTAGAAATATGTATTGTGAAGTAATATCTTTTGACAAGAATTCATATAAATTAGTAGGCAAAACAAATTCAAAAGCTTTGGAATTCTTAATAGTCTCTATAGTTTGAAAAACATTAGTATTTTTCATCTTCACATTGTATCTTGCCAAAAAGATTTCTACCATAATAACTTCACTATTGCAACCCTTATTATGATAATAATTATTTATTATTCACAACAAAATCCAATCAATCCATTCTCATAATAATTCCTATGAAAAAGTTCAGTTTTTTACCTAGTGTTACAGTAATAATTATTTAATTTCTTTGACAAAATCCAATAATTGGTAGTTGGTTTTCTAGCCAAAATAATAATTCCCTTAAAAAAGTTCATGTCTTAGCCCAGCATTATAATGATAATTAATATTTTCTATGATAAAGTCTAGCCAATTGGTAGTTAACCTCAATCAAAACAAATAATCATCATATATTTTAATTGAAGAATTTGAAAGTAATAAAAACATTATTATTACCAGGGCAGATAAAGATAATGCTATAGCTATTATAAATAAAACTTATTATCATACCAAAGTGATAGTTATAAAAGTGATCTAAAAACTCTATTCTTAAATATATTTAAAAAATTAAGTATGCTATATTAAATTCGATTCTAGATGATAAAATTAAGAAGTAATTAGTAAATTATAATTGCTCTATTCCTTGCATTTATAGTCTACTTAAGATCCATAAGAAAAATACTCCACTTCATTCTATTGCTGATACGGTTAACTGTCACACTTATTTGCTTGCTAGATACTTAGCTTCTTTCATTTGATAAGACTTCTTGTTTCATAAAAAAAATTTAATCATTTTACTAATTTTACAAAGAATTTTGATATTCATGAAAATAATATTTTAGTTTGTTTTGATGTTGTTTCTTTATATACTATTATTCCTTTAGATAAAGTAATAGATGTGATTTATAAATTGAATTTAGATAGCAATGTATACTCTCTTATTAAGCTTTGTTATTAAGTTTTAAATATAATAATGAATTTCATGAATAGATAAAAGACTGTGTTATGGTTCACCTTTGCCTCTTTTGATTGCTAATTTATACATTGATGAGTGGCGAGGTACCCCTACACTCAACCATACGAAACGAGCGTAGCACGCGTGATCCGGTCGAACTCCGCAGACTAAATGCCTAACGCCGCAAGGAACACTTGGGGTTAATTGTTCATTGTCTTCCCAGACTTACTTGTTGTTGTCACAGTGTATGGTTAAGTAAGTCCGAGGTATATGATTCTTTTGGTCTTTTCTGGTTTTTCTCCTATGCTAAGGGTGAAGGGTTGAGAAAACTAACTAAGTCTAAATTAACTAGCGTTAGCATCCATTCCCACTTACCGTACACACCCTGAACTATGCAACTGTGGCTACCAAATGCTAATCATTACTGGGATCACCACACGTAATGCATGTGCTCGAAGTGGTCGTACTGAGGCACCTAGTTAGCCTAAGTGTGATAAGTAGCCGATTCCTTGACTAGCCATACACACTGGGACTACCACTGGGATTACCAAGCATAGATCCTGGATACGCTATTGGGTTACCAAGCAGTCTCAATGCTCGTAATCAAGTCGTACTCATACCGCGTTGTGACGAGAAGTCTATTCCTTGACGAGCCGTACACATCCGTAGATGCCCGTAATCAAGTTGTACTCATGCGCACTAACAACAAGCAATAAATAAAATCCTATCCATGTACTACAAGGTTTATCCAATCAAGTTTGTCTTTATTGCCGTACACAACTTGTGTTCAGGTTACAAAGCTGCTCGAATAAAGAGCCGTTCACTCTAAGACTCCTATTGCGAGCACATGGGAAATTAATCTAACTCTGGAGTGATCAAACTGCCAGAGCTTCGCTACTTCTAGCCAGGATGGGAAATGAGGGGAGTGCCGCCTCTTATTTATAGATTTGGCGACGGACCGCGATATCGCGTACGCAATATCGCAGGGGACGACGCGATATCGCGGCTTGTGCATATCGCATCTTATCATACATGAAATATTCTGAACAACTTTATGTTAATTCATTGCATCTAAAACCTCAACATTGGGTAAGATATGTAGACGATAATTATATTTGTTGGCCTTATGGTTTAAAAAATCTCTAATATTTTTATAAATATCTTAATCAAATAGATTCCAACATTCAATTTACTATGGAATTAGAAAAGAATAATTCATTGTCTTTCTTAGATGTTAGCAGAGTAAGAAAGAACAACTTGAATAATAAATTTAAAATATCATGTTAAGTATTTAGAAAAGAAATACATATTAATCAATATTTAGATGGTCTTTCTAATGACCCCTTTAGTATGAAACTCTCTACCCTTTACTTCCTAATAATCAGAGCTCTTAACATTTATAATAAAACTTCTTTCTAGAAAGAGGCTAACTATTTGAACACTATCTTTGAACTTGAATGAAAAGACCATCACTAAAGCATGGATAAAATTGATTCATTCTTGGCTAAATAAAATAGATGCTCCTTCTAATATAAATATAGACATAGAAAATTTAGATAATAATAATTCTCTTTCAAATAAAAAACTCATAAGCATCCTCTACATCAAATGCATTTGTAAGAAAATAGCTAGAGTTTTAAAAATACATGCAGTTATAACCATCTTTAAATCCTAGGATAGAATCTTCAACTTTTTTCATAGTCTTGAAGATAAAAAAGTATTATAAGTAATAGTGATGTTTATAAAATCTCTTGCATTTGTGGTAAATGTTATATTGGTGAAATTAGTAGAACTTTCTCTATTAAATTGAAAAAACACTTGAAAGACATACAATATAATAGATTGTTAGAATTTCTTAGTATCTCAAGATCTTTTATAGGAGGATACACTTTTTGTAATTGATAGGAATATTTATTAAGATTCTCTTAGTTGGTTGCATTGATGGGCATGCATTTACACAACCTCGTTGAAATATGCTCAGATAGGTTAATGCACATGCATCAACGCCATTCTATCCTAAGCCTATGTAAATGCGCATACTATCCTCATTTATAGCACCTTTGGTTATTTTTGTAGCAAAGTTCTTACAGTTTATTTTCGTAAGACTTAGCCAAATTCTCCTCTAAGTGTTTGTAGTGTGGATTGAATTGATCAAATGAAATTTTATTCAAGTGGCATTGTACTTAGACATATTCCATGAACAACAATAAAATGAGCATTAATTTCTTCTATTGTGCACTTGGACTAGCATTTAGTTTATTTTCTAGCACTTTACATTTAATGCATTTTACTTTCCTGCACCTAAGAAATTAATATTTTATTCTGTAATAGCATAAGTCCATCCACTTTGAACATAATGTATTAACATTTAGTAATTCCAACAAGTGAATACTTGGTCTGCTTAGTCGTAGATACTTGGTAAAGCTAGTAATATTAATATAGGTTCAAGATGGATACGAAAAGTGGAAATAGATGCTCCATGCTTAGGATAGCCTAGCTTATCCTTAAGTGCATTATTAGTTAAATTTTAATATTTTAATCATTTTACTATCTTAATATTTTAATGTTAAAAATGATAAAAATATAAATATCTTATGCCTCAATCTCAATTAATCATATCCACCAAACTAGCATAAGTGATGATTCGGAAGACAACAACTAGTAACTAACACCTAGCTATCTAAGACACTTAAGGGCTAAAGGTTCTACAAAATTTGACCAGATCATGCATACACACTTATGATTTGTATGGTTAGGCATAGGGAATACTTATCATCGGTGTTGTTGCTAGGGATTTTTTCTCTATTATGCACTAAGTATTTTGGATAATTAAATTGTATAAAGATTGTTGTAGGAACATATTGAACTATCCTAAGAAAAAAATAATATTTTATTCAAGGCACACTATAAGAACAAATTGAAATATGACTTCTTTTTATAGGGGTGATTCTTTATCTGTTGATTATAGGACAAGGAAGAACCTAGAAAAGTCCCTCACTAACTCAAACTAGTCTACACTCATTTGAATCCATACCATCTAGATTTCACTTTCATTCTCCACTAGGATGAACAACTTCGATGAAGAGACCTAAAAGGCAATGTTATGCTACCATCTAATTATTCCATTCCATCAATGTTCATGGTAGCATTTATGAAGTTGGAGATTAAGGCAGCAACACTTGACTACAAAGTGATAGATCATTTCTCTTGGGACTATTAACCTACAGAGGCCCAACTTAGGAAAGCAAAACTCATAAAGGCTTACCATGAAGCCCTCAAAGGAAAGAGAATCCTGATTACACTAACATCATAATTAGAAAAAGTGAACACAGAGTATCTATTAAGTAGATCTCAACACCAAGGTCCTTCTCACTTCAACAAAGACAACATGAACCAATAGTGGTTACGTTTAACCTTGGTAATCAACCAATGTAAGGAGAGAGATAGATCCAAAACTAGGCAGGCCTCAAGACCAAGGTCTCCTAATTACTAAGTGAAAGAATGACCAACAGATCAACGAAGGAGAGTAAGATGACACAACTCTCTTAACCCTCTATCCTCACCATATTTCTCATTTCCTAGTTTTGATGAGGGAGAATGTAACTGGGAACAAAGAGGAAATGATCGAAGATAAGGCAAAGATGATAGAAGACCTAATTGTGGAGATGGAAGAAGGGAACGTGGACATGAGCAAGAGGAATAGGAACATTATTAAGAAAGAAGGTGTAGCAAGCCACATCATAGGAGACATGACCATGATAGCGGTCATGATGAACAAGATAACTATGAATGAAGCATGATCAACATTTTTGAGGTAGTTCAAATTCGTACCAAGTATCATAGGCATAGTTGAATCAAACTGCTTGGTATAAATAATATCCCTAGGTTCAAGGGTGGCTATAACGCTAATTTAGAGCACTACCTACAAGCCTTCCATGATGCTTGCACCTTGCAAAACGTTAAAAACAACTAGTAGAATTTAAAGTCATTCTCTAAGACACTCATGAAGGAGTTATAAAGTTGGTGTTAGTGCTTGGAGCCAAAATTCATTTGTAGATGGAGTATAATGTTGGAACAGTTCAATGAGAAGTATGAATTATACTCTTAGATGTCTAACTTAAGAAAATAGATTCAAGGATGAAAATAAGGTAATCATGAATCCCTTCTTGTAGCCTTGGGAGGGTACTATTCTTTGCTACATTAGTGCCTAGGGCATGGTTTCTCTTAAGGGGAACAACTCCACCATATCATAGATGAGCTTAGGAACAAAACTAGGGGGATCCTTGGAGTTTATGCCCAAGGGAGATTATCAGAAATGTGAGCTTATTAGATTTAAAGGCTCATAGATTAGGTAGTGAAAGAAGAAGGAGAGTTAAGGAAAAGAGAAAGTATAGAGGAGCGTAATATGGATCCCTCCATTTGCAAAAAGGAGGTCCATTTCTACAATCTAGAGGAGGAAGCATTATTAGAGGAGATCTTGTAAACAAAGAGCTTACTAATCCATAAATCCATCATTCAAATATCAGCCAAGATGAACAACATGTGTGACTCTCTAGATGAGAAGTTCCAAATAGCATTTAAAACTTTGGAAAAAAATTAGAATAGGGAAGTAGGGACAATGATAAGAAAAGGAAGAAGAACATGACAAAGGACTAGCACCATTAAAAGGGTAAGACTGTAGTAGTTGAGGAGATTGTAGATTTTGATTAATATGATGAAGGATGTGACATTTGCTAATATAAGCTTCCAAGGGATGTTTCTCAATTTTGTCATACTTGTAGGAATCTGGGGTGTATGTCTTAAATCCAAAATTTATGAAAAGCTAAGCACCCAAAAGGTTGCCTTATCTCCAAGGAAACTCTCAGTAATAGTTCCACCAACAATAGTACTATCTAAGTAGAATGACACCTCAATCGTAGGATTATTATCATTAGTGGTATAACCAATAGTCATGGGGGATGCCATCACCAAGGTAGTAGTATCCTTAACATCAACCAGCTCCCTATGGATATTATGTCCAAAAATTAGTGTTACCAAGTGGCTCCATTGCCCACACCTCTTTCCATCATTACTATCCCTATGAATATCATAGACCTTCTACTCCAAGAGCTAAATCTCCTTCTGCATACACTTACCATCCTCAATATCATGCAACTCATAACTCCACTCCCTTGCCACTTACAACATCCATGCAAGGTGAAATCCCTCTACAGCCTCAATAGTGAAATGCCATGAGAGCCATGAATTTACAAGTGGACAACCATTCAAGTGGATCCAAATGTAAGTCTTAGAGAAGACTATTTTTTTGGCCTAATAGTCCACCCAAACCATTAGACGCATCCATGGTTGCAAAACTATCCAACACTACCCAAGAATCATCTACCAAGTCACCTTCAAACCAAAAGCCCCAAAACATTCAAAGTGTCATGTTAACTCGTGTTGTTACAAATTGGATCAAGGTAGGATAGCTTCCTAGGGAAAATATGAATCCTAGAAGTCTCCTAATCTATTTACAAATTGAAGAAAATGACCCATACAAGGCCTTAGATTCAGGTTTAGGTATAAACTTGATCTTCGAAGAGATGTATAATACATCAAATGTACCTCCACTTAAAAAGTATAATATCAATTTGGAACTTGTAGATCAATCTATCACTATTCCATTGGGGCTGGTAGAGGACATCATGACTACCATTAGTGGATGGTCATATCCAATAGATTTTTGAGTACTTCATATGGATAACTGCAAAGGGGACTTTCCAATCATTATGGAAAGAGTTTGGCTAAGTATAAGGGACACCAAGTTGAGAATGAGAGACATTTCCTTTTAAATTTCTAAGACAAATGAATTTGAAAAATTAGAGAAGAAGAGAGTTCTATGCATCACGTACAGTGACATAGAGTGTAAGCGCATGTAGAAAATATGGGCAACAAAGAGCATAACCATCATAGCTTGTAAAATGTATCCCAAATCTACTAATGTTTAAAGATGCTTATACATAGCAACCAAAAAACCAAAAGGCACACAATGGTTGACTAAAAACATTAACTCTATTTCTACCATGTTCATGGAACTAATAGAAATCTTCATAAGTACATACATAGATAAGATTAATGACATGGATAAAATTAGGTACCAACTCTTAAAATTAGAAAACAAAGGAGAATTAGAGGCAAATTGGAAAGAGTTGGAAACTTCTAAAATCCCGAGGCTAGAACCCTTGGAGTTAAAAGTATTGCCAAAGCTATTAGAATATGTATTTTTAAATAATGGAAAGCTGGTAATTACCAATGCCCACCTCATCTAGGAATAGAAGAAGATAGATCCACACATATGCCAACATTGAATCTACATAAACTCTTCTATCAAGCCCAAAAGGTAACCACAAAGGAGATTGAAACCAAAACTGAAAGAAGTTATTATTAAAAGATAGAAAAGCTCTTGAAGGCTGGGTTCACCTATCTTGTAGCAAACAATAAGTGGGTGAGCCCACTTGTTATTGTACCAAAGAAATGAGGGCAATGAAGGATCTGTATAGACTTCAAATTTTTGAACATGGACATTTTTAAGGATCATTTTCCTTTGCCATTTGTGAATCAAGTGTTGGATACTATAGCAAGTCATAGGTATTATAGTTTTTTGGATGGATATAGTGGCTATAACCAAATCAAAATCACACCAAAAGAATAGGCCAAAACAACATTTACAAATTCCTAGGGGATATTTTCATGTAAGAAGATGCCTTTTGGTTTGTGTAATGCCATTGTCACTTTTTAACATTTTGTCCTTAGCATCTTTCAATAGCAAATTGGCAATGGTATAGAGGTCTTTATGAATGACTTCTTCATTTATGATGTTGATTTCCAATAAGTGTTGGATCATCTTGAGTAGGTACTAAAACAATGTGTGGAGATTAAACTAAGGCTCAATTAGCAAAAAAGCCACTTGATGGTCCAGGAGTGCATTATCTTGGGGCATTGAATTTCAAAAAAAGAAATTCAGATGGATTTGAAAAAGATAAAGATCATTCAAGGAATCACCAAACAACCTCAAACAATCAAGAATGTGAGTTCATTCCTTAGACATACAAGTTACTATAGATGCTTTATTAAAAACATCTCCAAAATTCCCAAGCCACTGTTGAAGCTTACTAAGAAGGATGCAACATTTGAATAGACATAGGAATGTGAATGAACATTCCAACTACTAAAACAAAATCTTGTAAAAACCCCAATCCTATCAGCACTAGATTGATTCAAACCATTCCACATAATGAAGGATGCATCCAATTATGGCATAGGACCCATACTTACATAAATGGATGATCACAAATGCCCCTATTACATCCATTGTGTAAGTAGGAGCATTGTAGATGTAGAGCTTAATTATACCATCACAAAAAAAGAGTTAATGATAATGGTGTATGATCTTGAAAAATTCAAGCACTATGCACTTGGATATTCAATTTTTGTATACATTAATCATAATGTGATTTGCTTTCTTATGAGCAAACCAACACTAAGTCCCTATGTGATGAGACGCGATTTACACTAGGCCGCGATATCGCGGTCGACGCGATATCGCGTCTTCTCCTGCGATATCGCGTACGCGATATCGCGTCC
>MNCI01019108.1:156934-191091 GCA_015680685.1 Gnetum montanum | reverse complement strand
TGAGCACAAGCTGTTCACGGCAGGAACAATCACTCACACTAATGACAGACATGCAGATCTTGACAACGATCGGGGCCGAAGCAGCCGAAGAGAAGGCAAGAAACATCACCATGGTGATGGATCCCCTTCTTCTTCCCCTTCATCACATCATTCACACTCTCCTTCCACATCTGGGCGCAGCCACCATGGGCATAACGCGGAGTGTAAAGGTAAAAGAGATGAAATGCCTCGACAAGAAGGTCGAGAGGAGTTAGGACAAGGGCAAGGACGTAGGGAGAATAGGGAACCACAACGTAGACATCACAGACGTCATGAAAGAGATGATCATGACGAACCCCTATTCGCAACCCGAAGTATGCTTGATATTAGAGAGGCAGTTAGGATTCCCACAAGGCATTTAAAAGACAGTAGGATCAAGCGTTTGGACATAAATAATATCCCACATTTTGAAGGGGGATACAACGCTGATCCTCAACATCATTTACAGGCATTCCACGATGCCTGTGCCTTGCAGAACATAGACAATGAGTGGCAGAAACTCAAGTTGTTCCCAAGGACACTCACTAAAGAAGCAGAAAGCTGGTACCGGTCCTTAGAACCGGAAACCATCAGGAGGTGGAGTACGATGCTTGAATTGTTCAACAACAAATATCAAACGTACTCCAGAGTGTCTAACTTGCGTAAGCAGATCCAAGGCTGGAAACAAGGAGCTCATGAATCCTTGGATGCTGCCATGGCCCGTTACTACACATTGCTACATCGTTGCCCGGGCCATGGGTACGCTAAGCGGGATCAACTTCGCCACCTCGTGGATGGGCTACGAAATGAAACGAGAAGAACTCTTGGGACTTACGCCCAAGGGAGACTCTCCCAACTAAGAGCCCATGAAGTTGAAGTATTGTTGGAACAAGTAGCGCAAGAAGAGGGTGAGCTACGGAAAAGAGAAAGTGCGGAGGAATACAACCGTGATCCCTCCCTTCGTAAGAAGGGAGTGAAATTCTGTGATGAGGAGGATGAGTCACCACTCGAAGAGTTGGTGAACAGGAAAACTGTGCCGATCCAAAAGTTAACAACGGAGGTATCGGCTAAGGTAGACCAAATGTGGGATTCCTTAGACTCACGAATAGAAACAGTCCTGAAAATTGTAGAAGAGTCTAAGGATGAGCAAAGTAGTGATAAAAGCAAAGACAAGCGGAGAAACTTTAACCCTGCACATAACAAGGGTAAGGGAAAAATCTCTAACTCCGATGAGGCTGAAAATTCTGATTCAGACAATGACGGTGGATGTGAGGTCTGCTATTATGACCATCCTAAGGGATGTTGTCCAATTATCTCACATCTGCAGGAGTCTGGGGTGTATGCATTAAATCCAAGACTTAATCAACGGCAAACACCCAGAAGGTTACCTTATCCACAAGGTAACCCGAGGCAGTTCCACCAACCCTTGACGTATTATCCAAGTGGAACACCTCCGCAGCCCATCGAGCAACATCAGCAGTGGCAATACCCACAGTCATGGGGGATGCCACAGCCAACACATCGATACCCTTACCGGCAGCCTGATCCTTATGGTTATTATGTGCAGCAGCCAGTTTCTCCAGGTGACGCTATGAGTCACACTCCACGCCGTCACTACTACGCTCGGGAGTACTTCAGAAGGACTCCTTCTCCTCCGGGAGACATTCCACATTCTGTCCATCCTCTAACTCCACCCGCACCTTTTCCTCAAGTAGTTCCCATAACACCTCCTGCTCCAACAATGCAAGGGGAATTACCTACCCAACCGCAGCAACGTCACGCCGCGAGATCTGTAAATATTCAGAGTGTAAATATCCAACCGGACACTAGTTCTGGCGATAACTGTACAAAAAGGAGACCCTTTTTCAGAACTAGGAGCCCGGATAGGCTCTCGCAACAACAAGCGGACGGGTATATGTATAGGCCTCTAACTACTAACACTTCGGAGCACCCTTCAGTCCAAGGGAATGTAACGCATACGGTTATGCTAACACATACCGTAACTGACTGGATCAAGGTAGGCCACCTTCCCAGGAAACTAACTGACCCTGGGAGTCCCTTTATTCATTTGCAGATCGCTGGGAATGCGCCACATCGAGCTCTTCTTGACTCAGGTTCCGGAGTCAACTTAATTTCGCGAAAGATGTATCACGCCTGGAACCTGCCCCAACTTAAGAAGAGCAACATTCAACTGGAGCTGGCAGACCAGTCCATTGCCATCCCATTGGGTTTGGTGGAGGACGTTATCACCACTGTGTGTGGTTGGTCCTACCCAGCAGACTTCCTAGTGATCGATGTTAACAACAACGAAGGGGACTTCCCAATTATAATGGGAAGGGCATGGCTAAGCACAGTAGATGCATGCCTTAGGATCCGTGATCTTTCCTTGGAAATCTCCAAGATAAACATATGTGGAAAGATCGAGAAGAGGATAGTTCCATGCATCACATACAGTGATTCATCGGGTGATGACACGGAGGAAATGTCTCCATGTCACAGGTGTGCCCAGGAAACTCTGCAACAAAGATGCCTGTATGTAGCAACCACACAAGAAGTAGTAGACACCCCGTGGTTGACAGCTTCTCATAAGGGCAAACAAATATGCATGGAACGAACTGAGGCAACTCATGCCAACAACCGTGGCATAGACACATTGGAACGTGAGCGTCGCCAACTTCCACCCCTGAATCTAAGATCATCATTTGGGAGAAGTTGGGCACTGCTTAGAAATTCAAATAGGCGCTCACTACTTCGGATCTCTCCCTCACAACTCAGTCATGGGGGAGATGGCCACCTATGCTAATCATATGGGGCCCTCAGTTCTTTTTCAGTTTTTGTTTTACACATTTTTGTTTTACAACGTTTTTGTTTTTCACATTTTTGTTTTACAATTTCTTTAACTTTTCTAATTTTTGTTTTACAAATTTCTTTAACTTTTCTTGTTTTTGTTTTACAACATCGTTATATTTTTCTATCTTTTTGTGTGTGTGTGTGTGTGTGTGTGTGTTCCATCATGTAAATTCGTCACCCAATAAGTGTTCGGGCCGATGGGATGAACTGTTTTTCATTAATTGCTAATGTTTGGTTTTTACCTTTAAGTTACATTGTTGATACTAAGGTATGTTCTTTTGATATGGCAGGCAATGAGATCACTTCATCCATCCATCCATCAAGTCTATGGTTTCCCTTGGCTTGGAAATGTACAGTTCCCTTCCAATAAGAACTTTAACGAACCAGTGACTGGGCATTTCTCAAACTAAGGAAGGACTCAAGGATTTGAAAAGGGTGTGACTTCAAGGGAACTTGGTGCTCTTGTGTTGGTCATTCACTTGGGTGCTTGGATGTTTTCTTCTTGGGTTTTCTTACCGTTCCGATGTAACCCAATAATCGGAAGCTGAGACAATAAAAATAAAGAAGTCTTTGCATGGTGTGGTCCCCACGCATAAAAACACAAAACAAAAAAAAAAGAAAAAAGACAAAATGAAAAAAAAATGGAAAAAGAAAAAAAAACAAAGTGAAAAAACTAAAAAGCTAAAAGTGAGGATTCAAAGCACACCCCTTAGACGGAATAAATGTGGGCTGCAAGCCCTGGTTATGGAACCAAAGTGTTCCCTCTAACTAAGGCTCTTCTCGCTTCCCATTCTCTCTGTTGTTTCGTCGGCATGGTGGTGGCTTCTTGAAGTTGCATCCTTGTTACCCAAGTGGATGATTTAACCAACTGCACTGATGCGAAGTCACTGGAAGTGGTTGGTTTGAGCCCAGAGTTGGAATGAGATTCGCCAAGTCACATTAATCATGTAACACACAAGGGGCTGTACACCACCTTGTTCTTGGGATTCCATTCCACTTCTCTTCTTCCCATCCTTCTCTCCATTGTTCACCTCATTGCCGGTTATATCATTGTATATATTTTGGTTGATGCTTTGTTTTCTTTTTGGTAAATTCTTACGGTTAAGACTTTAACTCTTGTTTCCACAGGACATTCCCCGAGCCTACGGACTCTTTGAATGTGGGATTGTCAGGGCATTAAGGGCATGAGCCTGCTTTGGGGAGGACCCTCTGACATTCCTATTTGGAACACTAGTTCACTTCTTTTCCTTAACGTTTTGCAATTAATTATCATTTTTTGTTCATTTCCATCATGACATCCTTTTCTTGATGCCATAGTTGTCCCTTTTTACCTATCCTTCCTCTTCCTTTTCTCTTTCCATTCTAACGCTATCGGAGGTTCGCGATTAGTCATGGGGGTACGGGGCCTGATTTTTCGATTTTTATCCTAAGCCCAAGATTTTTTCGTTTTTTCTTCCTTACCCCTATGCCTTCGGTAGTCATCATCTATATTTTCCCAGATCCATATCAGCCATACCACACCTTAGCCAGTGAGCCTAAACCGAAGCAAGGTATGCTTTACTTAATGATTCAATTACCCTTGCTAATATATGATGGTGTTGTGTGTGCAGATGGCAATCATACAACAACAGAATGGCTCTGGAGCAGACACTTGGAATGGAGCAGCGCTAAAGCAGCATGTAAGGAGTGGAGTTGATAATGCGCTTACAGATGGACAACGAAAGACGCAATCTCGGCGTTGGTAGCAACAAGACTCTTCTTCTTTCTTCTCTTCTATTCTCTCTCCTCTTTTCTCTCAGCTGCCAACTGTGGCCTGATGTCATTGTAATAAGGTGTTCACCCATGTTGTCATGAACACCAGTTTTTGTCAAGTCTTGTAATAAAGACCGTTCACATGTCATCCCATTAGTTCCATTTTCCCTAATAATCCCATACCTACCTGATATCATTGTAAGGAACTCGAGGACGAGTTTTCATTTAGTCATGGGGGTATGATGAGACGCGATTTACACTAGGCCGTGATATCGCGTACGCGATATCGCGGCCGACGCGATATCACATCCCATGCGATATCGCGTACGCGATATCGCGTCCCGTCGCCATATCTATAAATAAGAGGCGGCACTCCCCTTATTTCCCAATCTTGGCTAGTGTAGCGAAGCTCTGGCAGATTGATCACTCCAGAGTTAGAATTTTTTCCCATGTGCCCGCAGTAGGAGTCCTAGAGTGAACGGCTCTTTATTCGAGCAACTTGTAACCTGAACCCAAGTTGTGTACGGCAATAAAGACGAACTTGTTTGGATAAACCTTGCAGCACGTGGTTTCATTTATTGCTTTATTTCCTGCTTTCCTAGTGCGTTCAAGTACGACTTGATTACGAGCATCTACGGACGTGTACGGCTAGTCAAGGAATCGGCTGCTTGACGCAATGCATGAGTACGATTCAATTACGAGCATTGGATGCTTGGTAACCCAGTAGCGTATTCCAGGATTCTGCGCTTGGTAACTCCCGGGTCCGATGTGTACGGCTAGTTGAGGAATCGGCTGCTCATTGCTAGGCTAGATCGTGTGATAAGTACGACTTAGTTACGAGCACCTACGGGTGTGTACGGCTAGCTAAGGAATCGGCTGCTTATCACACGTAGGCTAAATAGGTGCCTCAGTATGACCACTTCGAGCACTTGCGTTACGTGTGACGATCCCAGTAACGATTAGCGTTTGGTAAGCTGCAGTTGCATAGTTCAGGGTGTGTCCGGCAAGTGGGAACGGATGCTGACGCTAGTTAATTTAGACTTAGATCTTAGTTAGAGTTAGTTTAGTTTTCTCAACCCTTTCTCCTGGTAGCATAGAAGATAAGCCGAAAATACCAAAAAAATCACATACCTCAGACTTGCTTAACCATACACCGTGACACATACAAGCAAGCCTGGGAAGACAACGAACGATTAACCCCAAGTGTTTCTTGTGGCGTTAAGGCATTTAGTCTGCGGAGTTCGACTAGATCACGCGTGCACGCTCGTATTCGTATGGTGGAGTGTAGGGGTACCTCGCCACTCATCACTATGTGATAAGGTGATTGGTAATTTTGCAGGAGTTTGATTTAATAATGATGGACAAAAAGGGAATTAAGAATATTGTTGTTGATCATTTGTTATAGTTAAGATGAGATAAAAAGACTAATGAGAAATTTTTATTTGACTAATTTTTAGATGAGTTGCTTTTTGTTAAAGCAACTGAGATTACAACATTTCGCATAATCATAAATTGGTACAATAAATTTCTTTTCTTCTTACTCAAGAGACTCCTACGGAATGGAATTGTAAGAAGACACAATAGTTTCTTTACCAAGTTAAACATTAAATGGAGATAGGGGACAACCTCTATAAATTCTATGTGGATGGTTCGTTCTGATGGCGTGTACTAGACGAAGATAAACTTTGAGCTTTTTAGGATGCTTATGAAGGTTCTTGTGAGGGTCATTATGCAAGGAGGAGAATGACAATTAAAATCTTGATGGAAGGATATTTTTGGACCACCATGCTCATTATTTTAGCCATTCTTAGGAATGATATCAATGAGATGGATGAATGACAACCAAAATGAAGGGACCCCAGCAATCGATTCAACCATTAGAGCCTTTTGATCTATGTGAGATTGATTTCATAAGTCCCATTACTTCAATGTCTAACACAAAGTGTTACATTATTATTGTTGTTGATTATTGTACCAAATGGGCCAAAGTTGTAGCCATTGTTGGCTATACTTCTTTCACTATAGCCCGATTCTTTCAGCAACATGTGGTAAATAGGTTTGGTGTACCTAGAGAAATAATTTCTAATGATGGAACTCATTTCATTAGTACTACATTCTAAAAGTTGATACAAATCTTAGGGGTGGAGGATAAACTCATAACCCCTTATCATCCCCAAGCCAATGGTTAAGTTGAAGTCACCAACAGGGAGATTATAAGAATTCTAACAAGAACCATTACTAGGCATAGGAAAGATTAGAGCACCAAACTCAACAATGCCTTATGGGCCTATTTCTCAACTGGAAACTTTCTATCGGCTACTCTTTGTATGAGTTAGTATACGAAAAGTTACCCAAACTTCCAATTCAAACCAAACTTTGTACACTCATAATTACTTGTGACCTTGACTTAGATATTGATGTAGCTTAAAAAGACTGATTAATGGCACTTAATGTACTAGATGAGAATCAAAGGATAGCTCTCATGATGAATGAAGTGCATAAGGCATACAAAAAATAACATCATGACATTTTAATAAAAGGAGTTAAATTTCAACTAGGAGACAAGGTTCTCTATTGGAATCTAACACATGTGCCTCAATGAAGTAAGTTCCAACCATTATGGAAAGGATCTTATATCATACACTCAACTTTTTTTTTTGGGATCATGATAATTTATCATCCAATAAGTGAAATCCTTTAAAGAATTCCAAGTAACCAAGACCAACCACAACACCTCAATGCAAGGGCAAGCATGCTCTATTTTTAGGATCTTCTCTTTTTAACTTAGTCATGAGAGAGATAATAAGTTAACACCTTGAAGAAGATGAAAGTTTTTATGTTTTTGTTTTACACCTTTTTTCATACATTTTTCATTTTTTGTACATTTTGACTTATATATTTTATTTTCATTTTCCTTTTATTTTTTCTTCTTATGGTTCATCAGTTTTTATTAATTTCCTTTTACTCTTCACATCATGCATGATTTTGTAATGTTTAATTTTATTCTCTTACTGTTGTAGTTGTTAGTAATTACTAAATACAGTCATTAAGATTGTTGTTTGTATGCATATGTTAACTTTGCTTTTGGGACTATGTTCTTTACTAACGAATTATCAGTTATACAATGACATGAGGCAATGAGCTCACGACATTTACCCATTCCATCTCTCTTGATATGAAATATATGTCATAGTGGCACTATGTTCCTTTCACACTAAGACTAAAAATAAATTGTGATATCATTACTCAACGGACAGGGAAAAGATCAAGTGGAAATGGAAAATTATATGATTTGAAAAGGATTTATTGAGTTTCCTTCTTGAATTTCTCCATGAATCTCATGACTCCCTCAAGGATGTATCATCAATCTTATAATCCAAAAAGGAAGGATGTCTTTGTAAAGTGTGGTTCCCTTCCAAAAAATGATATAAAACACACCTCTCTGAAGATCTCTTGGGAAACATGAACTAGTTATGGAACTAGAAAGATATGTTATCCATGCTTGAAGTCACCCATCTAACTAAGGGCCAAATTTCTTCCTTACAATGTTCAACTTCTTCCTTCTTCTTTTCTTCTTCTTCTAGAGTGATGACATCCCCTATGGTTGTTATATTCTCATGATTACAGGAGGGGAGAAGATCAACAATGTTAGACCACTACTAATGGCATGAACTTACTTTGGAACTTGAACGGGCCATATAAATCACCTTAATTACTTAATTCACAAGAAACTTATGTTGAAATGATTGAAGCTCTCATGTCACTATTTCTCTACAAGCCCTTTCTAAACAACATTCTTGTCACATCATTGCTATGTACAATAGTTTTTCTAATAATTTCAGTCTTGTAGACTACATAATCTTAGGGGTAGTAATTATGTGTGTATGGTGTTTAACTTGGATCAACATTAAACTTCCAAGGTGATCACAGACTCCTAGTCATATGATTATATAAGGGCATTTTTGGGCATAGGCCTGCTTTAGGGAGGATCCACTTGCATAACTTTTGGAACATCCAGTTTAAGCCCCATTGCCATGTGCCTTTGTTTATTTAACTACAATCTTGATGATGTGGACCTTTTAGTATGTCAAAATGTTAAGAAAAATGAAAGATAAGGTTGTTTTTGTGTGTGTGTGTAATTGTTGTGCTTGTAGGACAAGAGCTTGGGTTGAGACAATAAGGTTTTTGGAAGATTAAGATTGTGGACAAGGAACATAGAATTTAAAGTGCAAAGGAAGATTGAAGAAAGGCATCTTTGAAAAATAGTAAATGTCTTGGCAGAATTGAAGGATGTATAGGTAAAGACATCTTTAAGAAATAGCATATGTCTTTCATCAGACAAAGATGTCTTTTCCCAGACAAAGACGTCTTTTCCCAGATGAAGACGTCTTCCTAGAATGGAAATTTCAAAAATATGTCTTTCCTAGACAAAGGCATCTTCCCAGAATAGAGGGCAAATACAAAAAGACATATTAGGCTCGAAGAATACATTTTCCATGACCATTAGCTACCGTTATCTAACCGTTGCACAAGTTCCAAGATGGATTTGGAAACATGGTGAATATAAGAAGACATCACTCTCATTGAAAAATATGCAAGCTTATGTGCAATCATTGTATAATCATTTTGTCAATCATTGTAATCACTGTTCCTACTCATTGTATTATCATTTATCCATTATAAAGTGCATTGTACCTCAAAGTACAAGGATTAGTAAACTAAGTTGCATACATTCCTTGTAATTGTTGTTCTCCCTTGTTGCCCTATAGGGTTGATGTGCTTCTTGTGGGAAGGCATCTTGATTGAGTTTGTCAAGATCTTGTGGGATTGAGTGGTTGGTGTGGCGGCACAACACTCTTGAGTAGATCTCGAGATTGTAAAGGTTGTGGAAGCTTGGAAACCACATTCCAAGCCTAACAGGACCTTGTGGGATTGAGTGGTTGGTGCAACGTCACAACACTTTGGAGTGGGGCTTGAAGATTGTATAGGGTGTGGAACCTTGAAACCACAATTTGGAAGGAACAAAGTTTGGAGGTGTGCTTGCAAACTACCCTCCGAGAGTGGACTACCCAAGTTGGAAAACCATGTTAAAATTGGTGTGCTCTTGTGTCAAAGAATTGAAGATTGGGGAACTTATTCACCCCCCCCCCCTTCTAAGTTCAATGATCCACAAATGATTTGCATTATTGAAATTTGTGTTTTCTTTTATTTTGTTTTGAAAACATGTCTTCCTAAAAACATCAACAAAGCTTCTTCCATTTTAATTCTCGATCATGGAACTAACAAGTTTTTGTTTGCCTTCTTTTCACTCCTTTTAGGCTTCCATTTGGCTCTCGGTTTGTTTCAAAACTCTCCAAAAATCCCTTAGTTTGAGATTTGAAAACTTTTGTTAATACATGCATTGATGCATTGATAAGATACGTCAACAGAACCCAGGAAAACTATATATACATGCATTGGTTAGTGAAAATTTTTACATTTTGCTTCAAACGTGAAGGGAGTTTTTGCAATTTCTAGAGTCTAAAAAATTTTAGAAGTCATAACTTCTTGCCAACTTATCTGATTCAACTTGTTCTTTTACTTGTGATCTCCTTGAGATATGCTCTACATCATAGGGGTATCAATGCTAGAATTTACTAATAAATTTTTCTAACACCTTGCATACTAGGGATTAAAATAATACTAAAAGAAGAATACAGCAACAATCCCTTCACTTCTGCAACTACTTGAAAATATTAATAGCTAAATCTTCCACCATTACTAGCCCAAAAAATGATTGGAAGGTATTTAGGCTTAAGAGATGAAACTAAAATAATTAATCCTGGGTCGTCTATGTGATTGAAGATGGCAGCAAAATGGGGACCACAAGTAGGTGGGCCATCATAGCCCAATGATAAGAGAGCAAGGGAAGGAAGAGGACAACAACAATAATAACTATAATAATAGGAGCAATCTACCAAAGTGACTCATGCCACAGGATTCCTATGAGAAGAACCTCAAGTGGAATCTATTTACTAGAGTTTCACCTTTAAAAAAAAGCAATCTAGGTAGGATTATGTTCCAAGTCCCAAGCCAAACCTAGAAATCACTCTCATGGAGGCCTACCTAGAAAAGGTGAGAAGCAAGGAAGTCCAAAGCATAATTATCTAGAAATTAAACTTTGGACCATTCCTAGAGTTGGTGTTGAAAGAGGTCCAAATGCAATTGCAAGGTTCTCCATTATGGTCCATCATTTTTAACATTGGGGAATGATACCTTGGGGAGATGTACCTCCACCACCACCAGCACCACCCAAGATGATGCCAGAAATGGCAAAAATAGTTGAACATTTAAGGAAACTTAAGGAGCAACAATTGTAGCAACAAGCTTTTGAAGATGGTGGCCAATCCTTAGTTTATTGTCCAGCCATGAGCCAACTCACTAAAGTTGCAAGGATTATCAACTAGTTATCGGATGACTTGGTCCATTTGTTTTTTGCATGTAGGAACCACACTTCTATTCATGCCAATCCCAATGCCCAAGATATCACTATGTTTGTCCTAGGGAAATCATTTTCTAAAATCTCCAAGAACGTAATAGATTTCTTCATCATGTTAGAGGATGGAAAAAGTACAACAGTTTGGGTCATATTGCACAAGGACTAGGAGATAGCAAAATAGGTGGTTGTAGACAGAATTGGAGAGGCTTTGAGTGCTCATGTAGCCTCTATTTTTGATATTGCTGTAATGGTAGACATTCAAATATTTGCAAGAGCCAAAAGCAAGGGAATGAGTGCAACATAGCACGAGGAAATGCTAGAGTGATTGGTTGGAACCAGACAACTACTTACAAAGATCTTTGAGATTCTAGAAGACATTTAAGCAACCGAGTCACAACTACTGGAAACAAGAGACAAGCTCGTAGTTACCCAAGCATAACTTGAGAAAGCCACCTATAATAGTCAATGGTTGGTAGTAGATATTGCAAAATTAAGAGCTCACTTGTTAGATCCATCCATTATCTAGCCAAAACTCACAAAAGATGAAACTTTCCAAAAGCTTCAATAAAGACTTAAGAAGGCCAAGAATGCCAAGGAGGTGGTAGTCTTGAATGAGTCACTATCTGAAGCTATGATGAATTCTACAAGACATAGCCTTTAAGACATGAAAGGAGAATATAACTTTGACTAGAATACATTCATTAGTAATAGGAATAGCTTGCTAAGGTGAGCCAAGATGTCAGGAAATTGGTTGCATGAAATAGAAATCTCTCAATGGAGGAAGTTCTTGTCATTCCCCAAAAAACTATCTTCGCAATTGCCACTTGGAATAATAAAGCCCTTAAATATAAGAAAGTGATGAATCATTACAAGGACTAGGCTGGAATGCTTAAAGAGGTAAATTAAAAAGAGATCAAGTTGAAAAAGGTAAAGGTGAATGAAGCTATCCAACAACTCTAACAAAGAGGCAATGCATGATAGCCCATCTTTAGTAGATTTCATGCTTACAATCAAGTTGATATTTACCTAAAGAATTTGTAGATTAACTAGATGACCAAGTATATGGAGTTAGCCAACCTTTGATATGCAAACTTGGTAATGTTGATTGCAGGAAGGCCAATGTCATGATTAGAGAAGCAAGTGGCCATCTCCTACCTCCTTTATGAGGTGGAGTTCAAGCTTTACAAGAAGACAAAGTGAAAGTTTGAGATAGCTAGTGTGGATTTTGAGGTTCTCAAGGGCAAGTTTGAAAATCAATAATTAATTGCTGAGAATTTAGCCAGAAGAATGAATGACCACTAGGAACTATAGAACCTTGTCCATACCTTTGACATTGAATGTAAACATTTCGCAGCTTGGCTTGAAAATATGAAAGAAATGTTTCCAACAATGCTATGTCCATGGAATATACCAACTGTAGTCATTCTAAGTGATGCTACCTAGATTATCAATGATCCTCGAGGCAAGGAGGAGAAGATGAAGGCTAACACATCCTATGAATTTGCAAGGTTTAGTTGTTTAATTTAATGTGTATGATTAATTCTTTAATATTGTTAGATGCATTTCAATGAATTAACTCTAATATTCTTAGTTAAATTATCAAATTACATTACTATCATTGTTGTTGTTGTTAATAGTTTCCTACACAAGTAAATGTAATCCGCTTGCGAGGATGTTTTGTTAAAGTTTGTATCCTTTATTTTACTATTGTTAGAGCTCAGTCATAGGTTTACTTTATATTTTATGATTAAATGTTGAAATTCAGTTAACCTAGGAAGTTTTTTTTGGGTGAGTTATCATGCCTTTACAAGTATTTAGCTATGCATATCTACTTCTTTATGCACATTTATGCTTTATTATGCACATCTAGTTAGACATCTTTTTATTTTATTATGCACATGTGCTAATATTATACTCTATTTATGGAGCAATTATGTACCCAAATCCTACCTAGATCATATTCCTTGTTATCTTTTTGTCATTAAACTATGATTTGGAGTTCATTTTTAACTATAATTAAATATTGCATAAATCATATTTCTTAAGGAAGTACCTTATGATGATGTCATACCCAAAATCTAATGTTATCAATGTGTCCAAGAATTTAGAAACATAGTTTTTGATCCTTGGTTTACTAGAATTGAAGTTACGATTCTCAAGATATCACATTTTTTAGTTTGTTAAAATACTATAAAAGTTTTAGTATTTGAATTGGGCGACCATGATAAGTAATGCCTAGATAAGAATTTAACATACGATTTGGTAGAGTACTTGATAAGGAACTCGTAAGTTTAAATGGAATTTGATTTGGAGTCTCGGTGTGCATATTAGGAGTGTTTGTGTACAAGGGTATTAGGGGAAGGAGAAAAATTATAAATCAATTTATGAAAATGATAAAAATTAAAATTAAAATTAAATATTAAAAATTAAAATTGAAAAGTCAATGTTGTTTGAAAAAGACCACGTTTATGTGTGAACGAAAAGAAGAAAAGCATATATGTTAAATATATATACATAATACATACCATATGCATATATGTTACATAAAATCTTTTTTTTGTAATGATTTTTCTCACGCCACCTCTTTTGCTGCTAGTTTTTTGCTACCATTTTCAGCCTCTTGTTTTGCAATTGTCATTTTTGCAAAAAAGTGTTCCATCATGTTTTTCTAAAAGATGTCTTTTGTCTTTGTTTTGAAGCAAATTTGAGCTTGGTTGCTTCTATTCTTCTCTTTATAAATAGGTAGTGACCCTAGATACATCTTCTTGTAGTTTGAAGAAGGATTTTGAGTGTGACAGAAATGACAAGCTAAGCTAAGCCAAAACCAATTAAGAGCATTAGGTGGGAAGAGAAGAAGAAAATTTTGGAAGTAGTGCCAACACAAGCAAGGAAGTTTATTTTATTTTCCTTTCACATGGCTACCCCATATTGCTATGGATTTTCTATCTCTCCTCTCTAGTTCCTAGTGTTTTGTTATTCTTCTACCATTTTAATTAATATGTTGAGATTCTGTTGGATTTTTGTAATTTTGGGATTTTTTAATGAAAAAAATATTTTAATGTTGTTCATACTATTTTTTGTCTTTTCTTGAATTTTGGAAATTGCAAAAATTATGCCTAGCCCATGGATATTTTATGAATATTTGGGGTTTGCTTATGACATAAACATGATTTTGTAAGAATTTTGTGGAATTTGATTTTTAATGGATTTTTTGGCCAATTTGGACACCTTTTGAATTTTTGGAAGAAAATAATAATATCTGTGGGATAAATTTTGCTTAGTTGGTAGTAGGAGCCATGAATCTTTTAAATGCCCTCATCTATATGTAGTAGTGAAGTATTCTTTAGTGGGACCCACCCCATGGAAACAAGGGGTTTAAGATAGATTTCCTACCTTGGATTTTGATTCATAAGTTTATGTGAGGCTATGGATTTAGTCGATACCATGGCATTGAAGAGTTGAGTCTAGTGGTTTATGGTGAGGCATAGTCAAGACCTATCCTTCCAATGATATGTATGCCTTAGCTATTGAGGATGTTAGTAGTCAAGCTATTGCTAAGATTAGTAATAAGTGGTGAGGTACCCCTACACTGAACCATACGAATATGAGCGTTTCATGCACGATCTGGTCGAACTCTACAGATGGGCTAGTTGTGGTATCTAGATAGTTACTTGTTGATCACAGTTCGCTGTCTTCCCACTTGGACTAGTATTTGCTTTGTCACGTATGGTTTAGTCTAGAGTGAGGTGTATGATGTGTTTCTAAACTAATGCTAATCTTGAAGGCGATGGAAAATAATCTTAGCTAAGTTAGGAGGAAAATGGAGAAAGAGAGCTATACTAAGAGGAGATAGGGAGAGAGAGTCTAAGCTAGCCTAAGTGCGATGAGCATCCGTTCCTTAATCATCCGTACACATCTTGGACCTTGTGCATAACTACCACTGGGATTACCAAGCACATGGCCTAGGTACGCTACTAGGATACCAAGTAGTCACACTTGAATGATTGTGATTAAGTCATACTCATTCCACGTTTAAGGAGTTTAGGGAGAAGAGATATTAACTACGAAAGAAATAAATAACAATAACAATTAAATAATTAAACTAAGTGAATGCTGCAATGATGAAGTAATCTTGAGCTTTATTTCTGGTCATGTGCATGTCTAAGTATGTCACACTCGAATAAAGGATGCTGTACAATTACAATCATCACACTACGGGCATGCACTGGGAGAAAGGGTTGAGAAGAACTAATAAATGAACTAACTTTTAAAACTAACTAAAAAGCTAATTATTTCAAAAACTAAAAGACTTTTTTCTCTCGTGCGCCTACATGTGTATTTATAGGCTCATGCAGGAGTCACGATATCGTGTATCCGATATCATTGTTGGGTTGCGATATCACGTACCTAATATCGTGAATCCGATATCGCAGCCTGATGAATCACAATTCATCATACCCCCATGATTGAATGAAAACTCGTCCTTGAGTCAAAATGAGAACAAGTCCCATTGATTACATAGTGGATAGGTATGGGATTATTGATTGATAGGGAATTTATTCATGCCGTAGTGGAGAACTTAATAGAAAAAAATTGGGACACAACACAAAAAAAATGCAAAATCACAAAATTACAAAATTTTGTGGAACTCATGTGGTTCCTGGTGGCAGTGGCTCCTCCATGGATGCTTCCCCTTGTCTTGTGCTCCAGGTTTTGGGATTTGATGATGTTGAAGTAGTGCCTGGAGCTTTCCCTCTTCAGTTCAGGGATCCTGTGCCGTCCATGTTGATGCTCCAATGTTTGATGGGGTCGACACCTCCCATGGGCATGGTAGTTGCAGAAACATTTTGTTTTCTTTAACATACCAAGCCGCAAACAACTATCGTTCCTCCTCGTAGGCTTTAGCTTTGTCACTATACTCCTAAAAATCTATAAACCGTCGAGCCAAGTCCATTGCAACATCTTTTTATCTTTGGTAGCTTGCTTTAACCACCTCCAATTTAGAATTTGTGACTTCCAGCTTCTGCAATGTTTTCTTGTGTTTTGCAAATTTTGCTTCATACTTGGTGTAGGTGGTAGCTATTTGCCTCTCGAGCTTTGTCCTCAGGCGCCCTACTGTCAACATGGCTAGATTGGCATATCGCAGATTTGCCAACTCCATGTACTCTGTGAGATCTTGAATCTACAGGTCCCAACTTTTAAGTTCCGCTTGGTGAGCAAATGCATATGTGTCCAATATGGCCCACCAATCAGTGTGTTGAGCACTGAAAGTGTTGATGTGGGCCTTGGTCATATGGATCTCCTTCTTGATGATTTGCTTGTACATTCCCACCTAGTCTCGGAAGTGCTCTTTTAATTTTTTGTGTTGCTTGGCCTTGTTCTGCCACACACTTATTTCAATGGCCGTCTTCTAATGGATGACGTGTACCTTCTCCATTGAGACGGTTCAATTTTCTCTGGCCAAATGGTTCATGTCCTGGTTGACCTTGATCAACTGTTCTTGCAATTGCTGAAAATTTTCTTCGAGAACGTTCTTTTGTTTCTTTACAGAGGTCAACCAAAGATTGTTAGCAACAAGCTATTTATTTTCTTCTTGTAAGACCTTGAGTGCCTTGGTGTGCACGTAGGTTCGCACTTGTGCCTTGGAGGCATCCTAGCCGACCTTCTCTTTTTCCTCTGCCACCCTTTTATTTTCTGCCAGTAATTTGTTGAGTTGCTCGGTCTTGAAGATGTCTAGCTGGTCTGCGGAAATGAATTGAGAGGGATCCCACTGTGCGGCTTATAGGGTTATGAGCCTTTCTTGCAGTCTTGCCAATTCCACTTCTACGTGCTCGGCCCTTATCTCTATCATGACCAGCTTTACTTTGGTGGTGATGAGGTCTGATTATGCTACTGTAACATCCTGTGGGATGTCAAACAAGGACTTCATCACATGTCCTATTTGCAGCAATCGATCAAGCACATCCTCATGCTCCGCAGGAGTCATTGAGGGACCGGCTAGAGTTTGAGCATCCGGTGCTCCTGTGAAATCTACTGGTGGCACAATAGGGATGTTAAAAGATTCTTTGATGTGGTTTGTGACCACCTCTGCGGCTCTTGCTGCATCCTGGTGCTCCATGACTATCACTGTGGCTCCTTCACCAGTTTCCAATTGCACCTGAAAGGATGCAGCGTTCCCTGAGATCTATTGCAACCAATAAGTCTCCCCTCCTCCTTTCTGAATGGACACCTCGCCCTGTGTGTGATCTATAGAGACAATGGGCCATACGGTATCATCGATGATGTGGAAGAGATTTGCATCATCACGACTTCCCCAACTGACCATCTCAACGATGGCCTTGAGATGGCTCATCGACAGTTGGTAATCCTACGACGATGGTGGTGGTTGATCTCGTTGGCTCATGCTAGGCCTTGCTTCTTATTGTTGAGTAGGTCCCATGCTTGGTAGTTGGCTGAGCCTTGCAAGTTGAGTTGCAGTGGGCCCCATCGTATGTTCTTGCTCTTGTTCTGGCTCCAACATCTCACTAGCACTTTTCCTTGCAGCTGGAGGCTTTGGCAATTTGGTGTACGAAGCATTTTGGGCTCTTATGAGGACATCATTGGTGTATTCCCGAATACTAGCACACTTGCATAGCTTCCTGATGAGACAAGGGAAGGGCAACGCAAACTTCCCTGTCTTACGTTCTTCAAATCGCCTTAAAATATCCATGAAATATAGATGAAGCAGGTTAGCATCAACCTTTCCCATCAATATCACACTTCCTCTTGCCGCATATGTTGAAATTTTGTTTAATCCTTTTGTGGGAAAGATGTGATAAGTTCCAATTTTAAAGTATATCTTCTCTTCCAATGTCAACTCTCCATAGGTCTTATCTTCCTTACCGTACACCCTGTCTAACCAAACCCTTCATGCATCAGCATCAGAGCAAGTAGATAGACGAGCAACCTTTGGCCCTGTGTTAAGAATGTTTAACACTTCTGAAATGGCTTTGACTGAAAAATCAACAGACACACCACAAATGTCAACCGTGGTGCCTTCTTCTTTATTGTGCCAAAATTGGTACGTTTCTCCTAAGTACTAGGCACTGCTTTCGAAGAGGATAGGCCATAATGGGGACCCTTTGAGATGGTCCCTAATGGCCTTAGAAGAAAATTCCATGAAAGGTCTGAAGTTCAATTCCACGATCACTGCAGCTGATGTGGACCTTTCATGGATGGCCTAAACACATTCCGAGGGTAACGTGAGGTGTTGTTCCTGTTCAGGCATTGTAGTAGCTCCTCATTCTACTTGTCCTGATTGTACAGTGGCAAGGGCTTCCTGATGGATACTGAACGATTGCTCCTCTTACTCTGCATGTTGTTCGGCAGGCACCTGTTCTTTACCTCTCCTGGGTTGCTTAGATGCACCTTGAGAAGGATCTTCTTGTTGTCCACGCTTTGGGGCCATCTGCAATCACACGGGGCCAATCATTAGTAAGGTTTCTTACCAAAGTTAAGTTATACCTTACTTCTTGCCTTAATGAGTTTGTTCTGATTCTGTGTGATTTTAAAGTTAGGAATTTTTATGGAAATGTCCCTAAAGATTTTAATATTTGGTCCACTTTACTTAGGTGGTTTCAGAGTTTAATTTATCCGTATAGATAAGGAGATAAAATTGTTTTTGGCACATGTTTATTATTTTTATAACTGATTACCCTTGATAGTGTCCTTTGGGCAATGACAAATTTTAAAAAAATTATACACAATTCAGTGTGTACCCCTCCCCCACGACTAAGCTGAACACTCCAGGTTCAAGTAGGTTCACACGGAATGAAAATCGGAGCATGAGCGAGTGAGTTATGGTTATCGAAACAAGAGATGCGCAATCGCAAGTCGTAGAAGAAAATTTGAAAAACTTTCCTCGCGTGAACAGTTGCAAATGATGTTGACATTCATGGGGGGTCATTATATATATATTTTAAGAATGCGATATTGCATACCTGCTAGCAGGGACCCAATATCGCATTAGACTCAATATCAGGAACCTGATATCGCGTCCTATTGAAAATAGGGCACTTGAAAAATTTTAAATTTTTTTTGAACTCCAAGGTATAAACTGAGGACATGTAGGTCAATGTAAAGGGGTCTAGGGTAATACAAACTGGTCCTGAAGGCACAAAGAGTATAATGGTGTAAAATCTGGCAATGAAAATCATGAAGAGTAGGAGGAAAAAGGACATGTGTTAACTCATAGGAGTGTTTGAACTGGAACGATGATAAGGGAAAGAAGAACATTGGTAATACTTAGAGGGTATAAGATGATGTGCGGGAGATGTGTTACAAGTGCAAATTACAAGGGTTACACAAGTGGGTCCTCTCCAAAGCAGGTTCCAACCTATATTTCCCTTGCATAACCACATCTTAAAATGTCTGTAGGCACTAGAAGGGTTAAATGTAATCCACACCGATCTCACAAAACACATACATGAAGATATCACTGTGATGAGATATGAACCCCATGCTACTCGAGTCACAAGTCACAATTACACGAACAAAAAGGTGAGGCGAATCGTAGAAGGGATTGCAAAGATTGGGACATGTGGTAACGGACTTAAGGCACAATGAATCCTGCATGTAAGGCATGATTAGTGTGTCATTAGCCCGTCACTCCAAAATCAGGACCAAGTCCATGCCTCTGATCAGCAACAGCGCATTGCTTTATCCAATGATGGACAACCATAAGAGTACCATGACAGTAGGACATACGATCACTTGGCGTTTCATTCAAGGAAGGAGTGATTTGAAATTTCTTTTTGGCACTTTGATCTTGATCTCTGTTATTTTTTTTCTTTTTTCTCTTTTTTTTTTTATAAATGCTTAAGCTAGAGAAGCCATCTACCTTCAAGCATGGGTGCATGTCTTTCCAGTGGGACCCCCTAGGATAGCATTATATTTTTTTTCTGGTTAAATGTTGTTTGGTTACTCTTACTCCCATTTTTCATTAGATCTACAAGGATCTTAGTACAACCAAGCTACATGATACTCCTATAGACATCACTAAAGAGAATCCACAAATCCCCTCGATGTCACACCCTAACCATTCCCTCTTGGTCCATCCTTCTTCACTCTGGGCATAATGAGCACAAAATTACTTTAAGTTGTAATGATTAGGAATATCATTGTACCCAGGTAGAACCTCTTATGAATGGAATGGGTAGGTGGATGTTGTGGGCTTGCTGTCCAAATAATTAGTTACCTAAGACTTGATAACATAGAACAACACCTCAACCAATGGTTCACACGAGTGTTTTATTCCTAGATGAGATTACTCATAAAAAGGTAAAAAGATAAAAAGACAAAAAGGAAAAAAGATCAAACAATAAGTTGAAAAGTGAAAAATTGAAAAACAAAAATTTCAAAATTCAAGAAAATGAAAAATATTTATTAATCTTGCTTGTTATTAGAATGGGGGGGTATCCCCCATAACTAAATAGTTGAGCATGGCTAGGATTAATAAATGAAGAATTGGGATCCTTGCATGTTGAAAATGTTGGGACTTGGTCATACTTACCCCATTGGGGTTCACACACTTGATTAGAGTTGACATAGTGGGACAAGTTATAAGATGTGGGTAATTTATAAGGAGTTGACCCACTATGGTACTTGTGACTGTAAGATGGTATGCAGGGATCAACATGTCTCCCCATGTGGTTATATTCATTGGGCTGCATGGTTGTTGGAGTATTGGTTGATGGCCCAGAGAAAGTAACACGAGGTGTTAGGTTTGAGGAGGGAGCTGCACCATAGTGTTGGACTTGTGCTGGGTTGGAAGGTGCAGTGGGCTCAGAATTGTGCTATCCCTTCTTACGGTCATGCCTAAAGAAGGGGTGTCTTCGGTGTTGAGGAGATTCCTCACTGTTGTTGTTAGTAGTAGCACAAGTAACATTCGTGGGTTGGTGCTGTGGTGCAAAACCCTCTGGAACACTTGGTGGCGATGTAGAAGGAGGTGAAAGATGGGAATGTTGAAATTGAGGAGAAGTGTAATGTACACGAGGTGGTGGTCCTATCGGAGAGGATACAAATTGATAGTATTGAGGAGAATAATAATAGTGTGGCGAGATAGAGGATGTTGACCCAGTTGGAGAAACAGGATGTTGAACTTGATAAGCACTTAGACTCGGATGATATGAAGGGTGTAGCCAATTTGGGGATGGCCTCCTCCACGATTGGGATTGTTGCCACTGTGATTGAACATAGTATCTCTGTATGAACTCTAGGTGTAACACTCTTCCCCAATGCTCTTGTAAATGTGACAAGATTGGACATTGGCCCTTGGGATGATCGTATACGCAAATGTTGCATTGATATGTTTGATTGACAGTTAAGTTCTTATTCTCTTCAACCCTTCTTTCCAATTGTCTAAAGGTGTTTTGTCTTGTTTCTTGGGTTTTCATAACTCTATCTCCAATAATGTTGGCATATTCTCCACATTTTTCATGTATCCATTCCATCATCCTATTGATCTTTGCCTTAATTTCGTCTCGTGATTGTAATATTGGCAAAGATGGTTCCACCTCTTTGCAGTGAGTTGATTTCCCCTCTTCATAATCATGGGCCCTTGTTGATTTTTAGGCCTGTTGAGATTTTTTAGCATTTTCCCATTTAGCCATTTCTCCTTCTTCTTTTGCTACCTACTTAATAAGCTCTTGGAATTGATGGGTTCATAGCTCATATAGTTGACCTCAGGCATACATCCCTAGGGCCTCCCTTGTTTCATTACCGAGCCCATCAATAATGTGGTACATTAGCCTTTCTTCAGAGGACCCATGGCCTGGGCAGTTGTTTAACAATGCATAATATCTTTCTAAGGCCACGTCCAAGGGTTCATGTTGTGCTTGTTTCCACTCTTGGATTTGTCTCCTTAAGCCCGACACTCTTGCATAAGTTTGATATCTTTCGTTGAAGAGTTCTACCATTGTTGCCCAACGTCGAATTGATTTTGGTCTTAACGACCTCTACCACACTTTTGCTTGGCCAACAAGTGTCAAAGGAAAGAGCTTAAGTTTTTGCCATCCATTATCAATGTTGTTCCATGCACAGGCATTGTAGAAGGCTTGTAAATGTTGTTGCAAATCTAAATCATAGCCTCCTGGAAACTTAGGAAAATTGTTTAAGTCAAGCTTGGGTAGACGGCTTTCCTTACGATGCTTGTAGGATATTCAAATAGCCTCTTGTAATTGTGTTAGGCTTGTAGTGGCCAGTACGATTTGATCGTCACTAGGTATGTTATGCATTCGTGAGTTGGGACGATGTTGTCTTTGTTTATGTTTATAGGAAACCCCTACATCAGATTGGGTACTCCAAACTTCATCTTCTTCATCATAATCTTGTGAGAGAGACAGTGTGTGTGATTTAATTGAATTGAATTGAATTTAATTTAATTTCTTTTCTGAAAGATATATTGTTAATACCTTATTACAATGATCTTGTATGATATAACTAATCAAGATAACTAGCACTGTCCTTGGCAACGACGCCAATGATGAGTGGCGAGGTACCCCTACACTCAACCATACGAATACGAGCGTTTCACGCATGATCCGGTCGAACTCTACAGACGGGCTAGTTGTGGTATCTAGATAGTTACTCGTTGATTGCAGTTTGCTGTCTTCCCACTTGGACTAGTATTTGCTTTGTCACGTATGGTTTAGTCTAGAGTGAGGTGTATGATGTATTTCTAAACTAATGCTACTCCTGAAGGCGATGGAAAATAATCTTAGCTAAGCTAGGAGAAAAAGGGAGAGAGAGAGCTATACTAAGAGGAGATAGGAAGAGAGAGTCTAAGCTAGCCTAAGTGCGATGAGCATCTATTCCTTAATCATCCATACACATCTTGGACCTCATGCATGACTACCATTAGGATTACCAAGCACATGGCCTAGGTACGCTACTGGGATACCAAGTAGTCACACTTGAATACTCATGATTAAGTTGTACTCATTCTGCGTTTAAGGAGTTTAGGGAGAAGAGATATTAACTACGAAAGCAATAAATAACAATAACAATTAAATAATTAAACTAAGTGAATTCTGCATTGATGAAGTAATCTTGATCTTTATTTCCAGTCATGTGCGTGTCCAAGTACATTACACTCGAATAAAGGATGTCGTACAATTACAATCATCACATTGCGGGTATGCACGGGGAGAAAGGGTTGAGAGGAACTAATAAATGAAGTAACTTCTAAAACTTACTAAAAAGCTAATTATTTCAATAACTAAAAGACTTTTTTCTCTCATGCGCCTACATGTGTATTTATAGGCTCACGCAGGAGTCATGATATTGTGTATCCGATATCATTGTTGGGTTGCGATATCGTGTACCTAATATCGTGAATTCGATATCGAGGATCCGATATCGCGGCCTGATGAATCACGATTCATCAATTAGGCCATGAGTTACTTGTTTGGGGTTATGAGGCTAATTTGATGATAATAGTGAGGTTATTCCAATACCTGTCGATGAGTCCCTTTAGTAGTGAGGATAACTAAGACCTAGCCTTCGAACATGCCTAGATAAAATATATGTTCTCTAGGTTTTTGTTAAACAATTTATGATATCTTTGGACACTAAATAATTAAGTGGTTAAAATATGTATTGTCTGGATTTGTAAATTTTATTTAGATTTTTGGAAAATTTATGGCATTTCTAGACCTTAAAAAATTTTGAATATTTATTTGGAAACCTTCACTTAGCCCACAACTTGAGACTTTTGCCCTAGAACTTTTATGCTCCATGATATGGGAAATAAAATAACCTTTCTTAGTTGAGGGGTTCTCAGTCCTCTTGCATTTCGATGTAGAGAGCTTAGAGTAGCCATGGAAACACTGGAAGAGGGACATAGGATGAAAGGTGGATCAATTTTGTATAGGTTGAAAAATAATCTTTGTATATTTTATATTTTTGTAAAATAGAAACCTTGTATACTTCTTGGTTATTTGAACCATGTACTTATTTTTGTGAATAAATAATAAAGTATGATACATATGAATTTTCCATTTGTGCTATTGGGACTGCAATATTGCAAGGAACATTTTTCATTTTAGCACGTACTATATATTTGGGAAAATTTATTATAAATTAATATTTTATTATTTAATTTAATAAACTTAAAATTCAAATAAATTTTTTCTAGATATCCAATTAATGTGAAACAAGTGTTGTTGGGATCGTTGTTTTACACTATTATATGATGCAACTAGTGGAATTTTTAAATAACATTCTTTTTGTGGCTATGCAAATCTCAAATTTTCTATAAATAAATTTTATTTAATTATAGATGCAAGTATTTTAAAATTTTGTTGTACCATATTGATCTACTGTGTATATGCTCACTATTAATAATTTTTATCGACTCTACCGCTTTCTTTTGAGTTAGTAAATTAAGGTTAAATCTAGATCCTTCGAGTTCATAACATGTTTATTAGTTATTTATAGGATGTTTTATAGATAATTAATAGGGGTATTACAAAGACATTGTTGGATGCCTTTAAATTTTCAGAGGAAGCGACAACAATAGTAGGGTAGCCTAGACCACTAGATGGATTAGGACATGATCAAGAATCATCTGAGCCACAGGAACCACCACCTCCAAGCATAGTATGACAACTCCATCCTAGTTAGTTTTGTGTAGCAAGTGGTCACTAAATTTTATCTGGTATCAAATTTTGATTGCTCTCATTATAAACCCTTGAATATTTTGTAATGCGGTACTCAGAGTTATTTATTGTTGGTCAATTAGTTGTTAGTTCCATACTCCAAATTTTGTAAATAAGTCTGTCCCACTTTTGTTCACTCGAGGATGAGTTTTCAATTAGTTATGAGGGTATGATTAAGAGTCTTTTAGTTAGTTGCATTGTTAGTTATGCATTGATGCAACTTCGTTGACACATCCCCATTGATGCGTTGATGCATATGTGTTGACACCATTCCACCCTAAGCCAATATAAATATGTGCACCATCCACATTTATGGCATCTTTGGTTGTTTCCGCAGTAAAGCTCTTGTAGTTTATTTTCTTAAGACTAAGCCAAATTTCCCTTTGAGTACCTACAAGATGAATTGAATTGATCAAATAGAATTTTATTCAAGTTGCATTGTATTTGAACACATTCCATGAATGTCAATAAAATCAACATTGTTTTCTTCCATTGCCACAATTGAGCTAGCATTTAGTTTATTTCCAAGTACTTTATCTTTAATATATTTTAGTTTCCTACACTTAAAAAATAATATTTTAGTTTGTAATAGTGTAAGCATGACCACTTTGAACCTAATGTATTAACATTTAGTAATCATAGTAATGAATACTTGGTTGGTCCAACAGTAGATACTTGGTAAACCTAGTGATGAGTGTAGTTACTTTAGTGGTTTATTCTAATTATTAGAGCAGTTACTCTAGCGGGTTATTCTAATTATTAGAGTGGCAATTGCTCTAAAATTAGAGCGGTAGTTTTTCTAATTATTAGAGTAGTTGCTCCCAAGCCTATAAATACAGTGCCCAAGTGCACAATTTAGAGGGAGTCTGGAAGGGAAATCTTTTAGAAGTCTTTTAGGAGTCAAGTAGTGAAACTCTAGTAGTCTAGAGTATTTTCTAAGTGCCTACAATAGGATGTCTAAGTGTGGACAGATCTTTATTCGAGCATTGTGTACCTGAGCACACCTTGTGTACGGCAATAAAGACGAGCTCTTGGATTCACCCTTGCAGCACTTGAGATTTGTTTTCTTACTCATTTCTTTTATTTTATTTTCTTCTGCATTTATTTTATTTTATTTTACATTTTTTTTATTAACACACACAATACGATCACTTCAAGCATGCGTGTAACACTTGGTAACCCAGTAACGATTAGCGTTTCGTAATCCCAGTAGTGTTGCGTTGGTTCAAGATGTGTATGGCAAGTGAGAACAGATATTGGTGTTAGGATTAGTTAAAGCCTAGTTAATCAGTAGTTAAGTTAAACTAGTCACTTAGTTATCTCTCTCTCTCCTCCCTTATTAGCAGTAGGACATAAAAAGATAAAAGCTATAAAAATCATATGCCTAAAGCTTACTTAACCATACAATTGTGACATACAAGTAAGTTTGGGAAGACAATGATCAACCAACCCATCCTTGTTCCACAAGGGCGCATAAGCACTTAGTCCTTGGAATTCGACCGGATTGTGCGTGAAACGCTTGTATTCGTATGGTTGAGCGTAGGGGTACCTCGCCGCTTATCATTGGCGCTGTTGTTAAAGACTTAGTTGTTTGTGCGCTAACTAGAACATAGGAAATCATTCACAGCATTGGAGCAAAACCTTAGGGTTGATTGAGAAAATAATAAACAAGAATACATTGCACACTGAACAAACAAGTATGTCTCCTTCTTCGTACGAAAGTGCCTCACCGCCTAGGTTTGAAATAGGAAACAATTGGCAATGTAATACACATGACATTGATTCGCCAGTCCCTCAACAAGTTCGAGTGGTATATGTTCATTTCAATGAGTATATATCAGACTTCACCTTTATCCTCCATTAAGATGAACAACTATGTTGGCGAGACTTAGAAAAATATGTTGTGCAAGATCATAACTTGGGAGAATACCATCCTATAGAGGCACAATGTCAAAGGGACTTGCAACAGGAGAGACATCATAAGTTTTTGAAGGGTAAGTGGTCCCAGGATGTCTCACATGTCTTAAGAGAAAATGAGGATGGTGAACCTACCTCAAGCAGTTGCCCACACAATGATGTTCCTCCTCTTGAATTTGGCCAAGGGGTTGTGTATCAGAACCTTCATTCCACTATTCATAACCCAGGTTTTGATCCCCACGGGCACAAAGGGTCCGAAAAAGGAACACGAACTCATGATAAAGGTGGACATTCTGATCGCAATCATGATCGGCGTCGAGACCGTAGAAGAGAAATTAGTAGACACTGTCATGATGACGGTTCTCCTTCTTCTTTACCTTCATCATCTTCTTCACCCTCTCCTTCAATATCCAGATGCAGTCATAAAGAAAAAGACCATGGGGATAAATGTAGGAAAAGTGGAAGTCATAGACGAAACAACTAGGAAAGGGGACGAGGGCACTCTAGAGAGTCACACAGAAGAAGGGAGAGTAGGGAACAACGTAGGCATCATAGACACCATGGACAAGATGATCATGATGAACCCCTCCTCGCTACTCGAATTATGTTGGACATAACTGAGGTTGTTAGAAGATAAGGTAGTAGAAACCGTCATGATGACAATTCTCCTTCTTATTCACCTTCATCATCTCCTTCATCCTCTCCTTCAATATCCGGATGCGGTCATAAAGATAAAGACCATGGGGATAAAGGTAGGCAAAGTGGAAGTCATAGATGAAATAGCTAAGGAAAGGGGACGAGGGCACTCTAGAGAGTCACATAGAAGAAGGGAGAGTAGGGAACAACGTAGGCATCATAGACACCATGGATGAGATGATCATGATGAACACCTCCTCACTACTTGAATTATGTTGGACATAACTGAGGCTACTAGAATTCCAATAAGGCATCAGAAAGATAGTAGGATCAAGAGATTAGATATGAACAACATCCCACGATTTGAAGGGGGATACAACGCTGATCCTCAGAATCACTTACAAGCATTCCATGATGCGTGTGCCTTATAAAATATAGAGAACGAATGACAAAAACTTAAGTTCTTTTCATGGACACTAGTTAAAGAAGTGGAAAGCTGGTACCAGTCTTTAGAACTGGAATCCATTCGTAGATGGAGTACTATGTTAGAATTATTCAACGATAGGTACCAAACATACTCCCAAGTGTCTAACTTGCGAAAGCAAATCCAAGGTTGGAAACAAGGAGGACATGAACCCTTGGATACTGCCATGGGCCGATACTATGCACTGTTACATCGTTGTCCTAGCCATGGTTATTTGCAAAGGGATCAACTGCGCCATCTCGTGGATGGGCTTAGGCATGAAATGAGAAGAACCCTTGGGACTTATGCCCAAGGGAGACTATTTGAGCTTAGGTCCCATCAAATTCAAAGACTATTGGAGCAAGTTGCTAAGAAAGAAGGTGAGCTATGGAAGAGAGAAAGTGCGGAAGAGTATAACCGAGATCCTTCCTTTCGAAAGAGCGGAGTAAGATTTTGTGAGGATGAAGAAGAGTCACCACTTGAAGAGATGGTAAATAGGAAAAATTGCCTATCCAAAAGTTGACATCAAAAGTATCAGCAAAGGTAGACCAAATGTGGGATTCCCTAGACAATAGATTTCAATCTATTCTTAAAATATTAGAGGAGTCTAGAGAGCAAGGTAGTGATCGTGAAAAAAGAAAAAAGAAAGAGGTTGAACATGCATGTAGCAAGGGTAAAGGCAAAGTTGCCATCATTAAAGAGGTTGTGGATTCAGAAACAGATAATGATAGTGGATATGAGATATGTCAATATGACCATCGTAAGGGATGTTGCCCTGTAATCTCACATTTTCAGGAGTCTGGGGTGTATGCACTTAACCCACAATTAAACAAAAGGCAAACACCCCAAAGGTTACCTTATCCTCAAGGTAACCCAAGGTAGTTCCACCAATCCTTAACATATTATCCCAGTGGAACTTCATCACAATCGATTGAGCAATATCAACAGTGGCAATGCCCACAATCATGGAGAATGCCACCACCAAGGCAACAGTATCCTTACCGGCAACCTGACCCGTATGGATATTACATGCAGCAGCCAATCTCCCCACGTGACTTTACTAGTCATGTCACTCCTCAACCTCACTACCAAGCCTGTGAGTATTATGGGACTCCCTCTTCTAGGGGTGATATTCCACAAGCATATCATCCTTCTCATTCGGCCACATCTCTTCCACCAATAGCTCCATTGCCACCTGCTCCAGCTATGCAGGGAGAAATCTCTACCCAGTCGTAGCAACATAACAGCACAAGGGCTGTTAACTCTTAACCTACTGTTGGTTCCAACAACCACATGAAGAAAAGACCTTTCTTTAGAACCAATAGACCAACCAAGCCCTTGCAATCACAAGCAACTGATTCCTTAGATGCCTCAGTATCAATCAAAACTTCGAAGCCTCTTTCAACTCAACCACCACACTCAACGCATATGGTCATGCTAACACATGTCGTTATCGATTGGATCAAAGTTGGCCACCTTCCCAGGAAATTCTCTGATCCTGGAAGTTCTCTGATATACTTACAAATCATTGGAAATGTGTCATGCAAGGCTCTTTTGGATTCAAGTTCTGGTGTCAACTTGATTTCTCAAGAAATGTACACGGCCTGGAACCTGCCTCCATTGAAAAAGAGCAACACCTGTCTAGAGTTGGCCGACCAATCCATCACTATCCCATTGGGACTGGTGGAAGATATTGTTATCACTGTTTGTGGGTGGTCATACCCAGCTGACTTCCTAGTGATTCAGGTAAACAATGGTAAGGGGGACTTCCCAATCATAATGGGAATAGCATGGCTAAGCACCATCGATGCATGCCTAGGAATCCGTGATCTTTCCCTAGAAATATCAAAGGAAAATATATTCAGAAAGATCGAGAAGAAGAAAGTTATTTGCATCGCATACAGTGACATAGGGTGTAATTACATGCAGAGGTCATGGTTTATGCAAAGTTTAACATTGCCTACATGCAATTAGTGTGCACAAGTGATTAACATACAAAGATCCTATATGCAAAAGCCACACAATAGGAAGGCAACCAGTGGCTGACAGCTGACAAGAAAGCAGTTCACTCATATGCATGGAACCAACTGAGGGTTTGACTTGTGCTTACATTGATAACATAGACGCATTAGAGCAAGTCCACCACCAACTTCCAAGTCTTAACCTTGAAAATATCAACTAGGGGAAGTTGGAAATCCCTAAGAAATTTAAGGAGGAGCCTCTCGAGCTGAAACCATTGCCCATCGGTATGGAATACACGTTCCTTAAAAATAGAAAACTAGTAATTATCAACGCTAAGCTTGCTCCTCAATAAAAAGAAGAACTGCTGAAGGTAATCAATAGATGGTCAAAAGCCTTCACTTGGTCATATCCCGAATCAACCGGAATAGATCCTAGGATATGCCAACATAGGATTTACACTGACCCCTCCATGAAGCCTTGAAGACAACCGTAGAGGCATTTGAACCTAAAGCTAAAGTAAGTAGTCAAGAAAGAAATCGAACAACTTCTCAAGGCTGGGTTCATATACCCCATTGCCGATAGTGAATGTGTTAGCCCCTTAGATATTGTGCCTAAAAGGGAGGCAAATGGAGGGTGTGCATAGATTTTAGGCTACTGAATATGGCAACATTCAAAGATCATTTTCCGTTGCCATTTGTTGACCAAGTCTTAGACACCATCGCAGGGCATCACTACTACAGTTTTCTGGATGGATATAACGGATTTAATCAAATACAAATAGCCCCAGAAGACCAAGCCAAGACTACGTTCACCAATCCTTGGGGAATGTTTGCATACAAACAGATGTTCTTGGGATTCCATTCCATTCTCTCCTCTCCATATTTCTTCCCATTTTCCACCTCATTGTTGATTTTATCATTAGTCTGTTCTGGGTTGATGCATTGTTTTTCTTTGGTGAATTATTGTGGGTAAGTTTTTAACTCTTGCTTCCAAATGACATTCCTAGAGCCTACGGACTCTTTGGTTTGTGGGTTTGTCAGGGCATAAAGGGCATGAGCTTGCTTTGGGGAGGACCCACTGGCATTTCTTTTTGGTGCAGTTGTTAAGTTCTTTTCCTTAAAACATTTCCTGTAATTAATCATCTCTTGTTTCATCCCCATCCATGACATCCATTTTATTGGCGTTGTTGTTGTTGTTTTTTCCCATCTTTCTTGTTCCTCATATTTTTCCATCTCATAGCTACCAGAGGTTCGCTCTTAGTCATGGGGGCCCTGGCACAAATTTTTCAATTTTCTCTATTTTACTATTCACCTAACCCCTACACCTTGGGTAGTCAACTGTGATAAATCTCCGAACCAGTTTCTGCCATAACCACAACTCAACCAATGCGCTTCATATCGAGGAAAGGTATCAACTGCATTATGGTTTATCTATCTTTGTTTATTTGTGACTGTGTTGTGTGTGTAGATGGCGATCATATAAACAATGGACTGGGCTTGGAAGAAGCACTCAGGATGGACCGGAACAAGAGCATTTACAAAACGAGCAAGTCTAGTGGCGTGGCTATGGATAAACAACGGAAGGCGCAATCTTAGCATTGACGGCAACACGCTTCATTTTCTTTCCTTCTCTTTCTCTACATGCTACCAATTAAAGGCTTGGATGTCATTTATATATGAGTGTTCACCACAATGGTCACGAACACTAATGTTGTAATATGCTTATTGATTCATTCACTGGGCACGTTGAGTCTGTCATCCCATTCCACCGTCAGTTGTCAATTAGTTAGTAATCCCATACCTTTCCAATATTTTGTAAGGAACTCGAGGATGAGTTTTCATTCAGTCGTGGGGGTTATGATAAGAGCGGTTACTCTAGTGGTTTATTCTAATTATTAGATTAGTTACTCTAGCAAGTTATTCTAATTATTAGAGTGACAGTTTTTTTAATCATTAGAGTGGTAGTTTGTCTAAAATTAGAGTGGCAGTTTTTCTAATTATTAGAGTAGTTGCTCCCAAGCCTATAAATACAATGCCCAGATGCACAATTTAGAGGGAGTCTAGAAGGGAAATATTTTAGGAGTCAAGTAGTGAAACTCTGGTAGTCTAAAGTACTTTCCAAGTGCCCGTAGCAAGAGGTTTAAGTGTGGACGGATCTTTATTCGAGCATTGTATACCTGAGCACACCTTGTGAACAAAAATAAAGATGAGCTCTTGGATTCATCCTTGCAGCACTTGAGATTTATTTTCTTGCTCATTTATTTTATTTTATTTTCTTTTGCATTTATTTTATTTTATTTTACATTTCTATTATTAGCACACACAGTACAATCACTTCGAGCATGCATGTAACACTTGGTAACCCAGTAACGATTAGCGTTTGGTAATCCCAGTAGTGTTGCGCTGGTTCAGGATGCGTACGGCAAGTGAGAACGGATACTGGTGTTAGGATTAGTTAAAGCCTAGTTAATCAGTGGTTAAGTTAAACTAGTCACTTAGTTATCTCTCTCTCACCTCCCTTATTAGCAGTAGGACATAAAAAGATAAAAGCTATACAAATCATATGCCTCAAGCTTACTTAACCATACAATTGTGACATACAAGTAAGTTTGGGAAGACAACGATCAACCAACTCGTCTATGTTCCACAAGGGCACAAGCACTTAGTTCTTGAAATTCGACCGGATTGTGTGTGAAACGCTTGTATTCATATGGTTGAGCGTAGGGGTACCTCGCCGCTCATCATCTAGTAATGTTAATATAGGTTCAAGATTGGTGCAAAAAGTGGGAATAGATGCTCCACGCTTAGGATAGCCTAGGTTACCTTTAGGTGCATAGTAGTGAAATTTTAATATTTTAATTATTTTACAATCTCAATATTTTAATAATAAAAAATGACAAAAATATAAATATCTTATGCTTCAATCTCGCTTAACCATCCCCATTGAACAACATAAGTGATGATTAGGAAAACAATGATAAGCATCCAATACCTAGTTATCTAAGACACTTAGGATATAAAGCTTCTATGGAATTTGACTAGATCATGCATACATGTTTGTGATTTGTATATTTGGGATGTAGGGAACACTCGTTGCTCATTAAATATCAATATTGTGAAGTTGTAATATCGTAACTCTCTTTGTAATGGCAACTGCTTTTCTTAGTCTTGGCAATTATGAGTATTGTTAATCTTACTAACTTGGCTACTTATGAATAATCTTATGGTGAATAGAGTCATGTTATACTAATTCCATAACTTAGTACTTGTTTCTAATTTTGGTAATTAGTAACATCATCTTTATGCTTGCTATATCTCTAGGTTTTGTCTTGCTAGGAATATAAGAACTTGTATTTCAATGATGTTGCTCTTCTTGGTAGTACATATTCTTTTAGTTCATATCCACTTCTCCATAGTAAGGTTATAATATACTTATGACTATTGTTCGTAACTCAATGTATTACAAACTTTTTTACTTGAACTAAATTCATTGTTCTTGTTTCTTTATACTTGGCTAAGCCACTTTGTCTTAACATATTAGGCTTTATGACATAATTTTTTGTAAGTCTTTGTTTCATTGATATGTACAAAATACTTCTTCGTAAATATTTCTTTGTTTTTTTACTTAACCATTATAATCTTCTAGATCACCTTTTCTTCTTATTTAAGAAATTAGACCAAGCTACGTATGGCACAACATGGATCTTCTCTTTTGTTTAGGAACCTAGATCTGATGCTATAGGGATTGCTTGTCTTATGAAACATTTGCTTCTTAACATCAAATCACTTCTATAATCTTTTGGTTCTAGTGCTTAGATGCTCATTATGACTACTATGCTTTGTAACATCTTCTAGCATTGCTACATGTTCCTATTTCACTTTTCCATAATTTTTATGAATCGATGTGGTTTGTAAACTCTTTTATATTATGAAAATTGTTATGGCTATTGTTCTAATGCCACTTCATATTCATCTCTACTTTATTGTTGTTTTCATGTGTTATGAAGTGAGGACTTGCATTCTGATGAGACGCGGTCTGCGTCGGCTGCGATATCGCGTACGCGATATCGTGTCCTTCCCTACGATATCGCGTACGCGATATCGCAGTCAGCCGTCATTTCTATAAATAAGAGACGGCTCTCCCTCATTTGAACATCCCAGTTTTAGTGTAGCGAAGCTCTGGCAGTTTGATCCCTCTAGAGTTAGAATTTTTCCCGTGTCTGCCCGCTGTGTGGTGAATGTGATTGTCCGGTGTCTTTATTCGAGTGTGCCATACTTGGACACGCACATGACCGGCAATAAAGATCGAGATTACTTCATCATTGCAGCATTCACTTAGTTTATTTATTGTTATTTATTTCATGTTATTTATTGCTTTCATAGTG
>MNCI01019108.1:108306-150472 GCA_015680685.1 Gnetum montanum | reverse complement strand
CATGGACGGCACAAGACCCTCGAACCGAAGAGGAGAAGCTCCAAGANGCAAATTCTGAACTTGGGGTGGTAAAAGAAAGCTACCAAGGACAGAAAGATGTGGCAACTGACTTGGCTCGACGGTTAACTGAACTTCATGAATACAAAGACAGAGCCAAAGCCTATGAAGAGGAATGACGGGTGTTCGTGGCGTGGTACGTCAAAGCTAATTAGATGTTCCCGCAACTACCCTGTCCGTGGGAAGTGCCGACTCCATCAAACATTGGAGCATCAGCATGGACGGCACAAGACCCTCGAACCGAAGAGGAGAAGCTCCAAGATATTCTTCAGCGTCATCAATCTTCAAAACTTGGAGCACGTGATAAAGGGAAAGCACCCATGGAGGAGCCACTGCCACCAGGAACTACATGAGTTCCACATTTTTGTAGTTGTAGCAGTTTTTCTCTGTGTTGTGTCTTCCCACACTGCGGTGTTAGTCCATTTCTTTTTCTAGTTAATAATCCCATACCTATCCACTGTGTACTCACTGAAGCTTGTTCTCCTTGTAACTCGAGGACAAGTTTTTATTCAGTCGTGGGGGTATGATGAGACGCGGTCTGCGTCGGCCGCGATATCGCGTAATGTAACTCGAGGACAAGTTTTTATTCAGTCGTGGGGGGTATGATGAGACGCTGTCTGCGTCAGCCGCGATATCGCGTCCTTCCCTACGATATTGCGTACGCGATATCGCAGTCAACCATCATTTCTATAAATAAGAGGCGGCTCTCCCTCATTTGAACATCCCAGTTTTAGTGTAGCGAAGCTCTGGCAGTTTGATCCCTCCAGAGTTAGAATTTTTCCCGTGTCTGCCCGCAGTGTGGTGAATGTGATTGTACGGTGTCTTTATTCGAGTGTGCCGTACTTGGACACGCACATGACCGGCAATAAAGATCGAGATTACTTCATCATTGCAGCATTCACTTAGTTTATTTATTGTTATTTATTTCATGTTATTTATTGCTTTCATAGCGCGGTGTAAGTACGACTTGACTACGAGCATCTACGGGTGTGTACGGCTAGTTAAGGAATCGGTTACTTATCGCGATTAGTCTCTCAACCCTTAAACTCCTAGAAGCGGAACGAGTACGACTTGATTACGAGCATTTAAGTGTGACTGCTTGGTAGCCCAGTGGTGTAGCTAGGGGGATCTACGCTTGGTAACCCAGTGGCGTATTTGGGGTCTGCGCTTGGTAATCCCAGTGGCGTACCTAGGCCTATGCTTGGTAGTCCCAGTGGCAGTCGTGCACGAAGTCCAAGATGTGTACGGTTGATCAAGGAATCGATTGCTCGTCGCACTTAGGCTAGATTAGATTTTCTTACCCTTTTCCTCTTAGCTTAGATTAGTTAGTATTATTTTCCACTGCCTTCAGGAGTAGCATTAAAATTAGAACACATCATACACTTCATTTAGACTAAACCATACGTGACATATGCAAAACTAGTCTAGATGGGAAGACAGCGAATTGCGACCTAAGGCTAACTATCTAGGTGCCACAACTAGTCCATCTGTGGAGTTAGACCGGATCGCGCGTGCGACGCTCGTTTCGTATGGTTGAATGTAGGGGTACCTCGCCACTCATCACATTCTTTTATCCTTTATAAGAAGATGTGATTCTTTGTTGAATTGTCATAATTGTTCGTAAGTGCTAATGGATTAAGTTAAGAAACTAATGATTATATCTTAACTTAGAAATATACTCTAACACTCCCCTTCAAGGATCATAAATTTTCCTTTCTTTTTTTAAGCATTAAGTTTTCTTTTTTCTCTTCACTTGTGAATTTGAAAACATGAAACTTAACCTTTTTTATTTAAGAACTTTATCAATTGTTCTCCTTTGTCTTCATCTTATAATCTTGATCATGATTTCATCTTCTCCCTTTTACTCTTGACAAGGTTATTTTCTTCACAAATTCTTCAATTTGAAATATTTAATTATGCTTTTCTTTACTTTTAAAATCAAACTCACAAAGTTTAGAACTAATTGTTGTGATAACTTCTTGGTATTTACTATTGGCCTTAAATTAGAACCAATACTTTCTTCATGGATTCTTCAATTTGTGATTGTGCTTTTCCTTATTCTTAAAATAAAACTTACAAAGTTTACAACTAATTGTATTGATGACTTCTTGGTCTTTACTATTGGCCTTGAATTTGAACCAATAATATGTGTGAAATGAGTTCTAAGTTATGTATAAGATTGAACTCACTTTGTAGGGGCTTACAATTCTTATTGTGCAACCCTTGTATGGGTTTATGAGGCCCTGGTATGGGTCTTCATTCCCTTTATGGGGGCATGAAATTCTCATTCACATATAATCACATCATTTCACATTTCACATTTTTTATCCTAGGGCTTTGTTTATATGATCTTCTTCTTTGCATTTCTCGCAAAATGTGAGACAATTCTTTTGTCTTTTATTCTATTCTTTCTTCATTTAGTATGTAGGCCAATGCTTGTGGTTTATGTCAAGACCCTCTCCTTTTGTTGATATATATATATATATCCTTCATTTGTCATTTTCTGCTATATATCCTTAAATAAAGTTGTCTTGCAATTCATGTTAGAGTTTGGTTTGAAATGGGAATATGTTTAGGGCTTATTTCTTGGTACTCATGATTTGGAGTTCTAAGATTAATTACTAGAACTTTAAGATAAGTTTTCCTTCAAATCCCATTTTCATTTCCATGATTAGTTAAGATTCAATCACTTTTATGATGCTTCTTGTTCATTTCCATTCAACATGTGGTACTGACTTACTATTTTTAGAAACAACTACTAGTTGACAATCTTTTCTTCTTCTTGTTTTAGTGATTTAGATAGATTCTCCTTCCTATAACTTGGATTGTTACTACCTTTTTTTTTTATATGCACCTCATCAAGTAGGAAAATGATGTAGATTGATGCCTATGATTACAAGTCATAGTATTTGATTCTTGCATATTTTTATTGGTACTTTGCTTATTCTTGGTCGGTCTTTCTTGACTAATTGTATAATCTAGTTTTAATTGTGCTTGAATTTTTTTTTTTTTTTGACATAACTACAATTGCTACAATAGTTTAAATTTACAATTGTTTTGAAACATCATCTCCCTTGATGTTTACTTTTTTAGATGATATTTCAAATTCATTTTCTTAATGTACATCTTAGTCTTTTGGGTCTTTGCATAAATCCACCACCACTACTAAAAGCCATCTTCACCATATCTTTGTTGAATTTCTTCTCATCTATTGCTTTCATAACTTTCTCATGGACTTGGATTTCCTAAAGCTTTGTAATGCACAATTTTGATATTCTTAATTCTTTTTTGAATTTCATACTTATGTGGTAATCTCTCCAACTTGGCTTTGAAATATTTTAATAACTTAGGAGTATACTCTAACGTAGATCTTTATAATCACCTCTTGTAGAACCATCTAAAATGAGAACTTCTCTAAAAATTGTACATGGTTAACAAATAGTAGTGAAGTTTTTTGTGTAATAGATAATTTTGTAGATACAAAAATTAGAGAAGCCTTTGAAATTAGAATTCATTTTAGTAACATTAATTGAGATCAAGGCCATTTTACCCACTTAACATGGTAGCCTATTTTTTTTTACATTTAAATGATCTAGAAATTTGCTTAAAAATCTTACTTAATTTAACTTTTGTTTTAATTTCTTTTTCTTTTTAAATGGTTTGTAGTATATTCTATGTTTATTTACAAACTCATTATCTTATATATTAGAATGTTTAATTATGATTAAATATTGTTATACTTATTGTTTCTTTTTTACCCTTAAACCTTTTATATTTTTGAACCAATTCTTTTGAATTACTTTTTATTCATTTTTAAATAAGTATTTAGTTTTACTTCCCTAAAAAGCACTATTCCCTATACACACTAAACTAACAAACCCAATGCTTTTCCTACCCTTCTATTTGTATTACTTTTAACTTACAATTAAATGTTTGCATTTAAGCTATTATCTCTTAATGTTTTTTTTGGCACTTCTTCAGTTATTTTCTATTTCTTTTTTCTTACAAATAGTTGTTTTTATTGTAGTTATATTTTTAATTTTTTTATATTTCTAACAATTAGTTATTTTTTCTAACATGAACTAGTGGTGCTTGCTACCTTTCAACTAGTCATTAACCATAATGCTATTGCTATTTATTCACCTTTTAACTTTTAAGAAATCAGGTACAACTCATCATGAATTTAGGATGATTTAGTATATCTTGCAAAGAAAACGTATGCAAATTATGGATACCATAATTTGAAATGGTTGACATCAAATGGCAACAAAAAGCAAATAGAAATACAAAATCGTCATTGCGAACTACAAATTACATCTAATTTAAAGTTTTGACTGCATTTTCCTGACTAGTCCTTCTTGCGTAACAGACACAACTATCTGCATTTAAGAAACATTTTTAAGACATTGAAAATGAAAACTTCAACTAGCAATGAAATTATTGATCTTGACTTTTAATAATAGTTTAGAGACTTGCCTCTCCAGATTTGTTATAAATATGACCAACAGTTATTGACCTGCCACTGCTTGCAATTGGGCTTTCCACCTGTTTATTAAATCAAGCATATCTTATTGAAAACACCCTTGCAACACGGTATAATAAATAAGAACACATACATAATTTATTTATTACAAATTTACCTCAAATAGCAGCCACTCGTCAGCTCTGAAAGACTTATGGAACCACATCCTGCCCAAACACATTCAAATAACAAAGGATGTTGTGAGATATTTACGTCTTGTAAATCTTCAGCAATTCTCATTTTGACAGAGACCTATTGAAACATCATCACAAGTTAATAAACAAATGTGCAGATTTAGATGTTTAGAAATTACGAGTGATCCAGACTGAGTAGATATACACTTTCACCCTTCTTTTGATGCGGCCGTGCACCAGTTTCCAAAAAAATGAAATCCGATGCATATGCAGCTACACACCTAATAGGAAAATCAACTCAGCGAAATATTGTGTTAAAAAAAATGGACGCAGAAATTTCTTAAAAAGAACATTTAATCATGCTTTTTTATTTTCCCTCAAATTTGGAAGAGCATTATACTTGGTAACATAAACCTTGCTTTTCTTTTGAAGCCCTTTGGAAACTGAAGCTGTTATTACGTTCACATGAAGAAAGAGAACAAATAGGGATCTATTGGACACAGTTCGATTCCAATAATTTCTTCTACACCGTTCTAATATATTGGATTGACCCTATTACTTCCAGTAAGCAAGTCACAAGTCCTACCAACAGGGTACATGCCATTGACTTAAAAGTCAGTGGTTGACCAGGCTCGCTACATGTATGCTACCACAGAAAGACATCATTCAGAAGGAAATCAATATTATTAATTAATCGGCATAGTCCATAATGGTAGTCCCTAGAATGTAAGCAGACAATTTGCAAGGAGCAATAACAGTGTTAAGGGTTTGAGGGTCCTGAATGCAACCACTGCTAGACCAGGTCGTATCTGTCCCATTTTCGTGGATAATTAACTGCCTGGGAAACGGATATCAAATGCTGCTGATATATCAGATTTTACTGGAGTCTCCTACGGAATTTACAAAGAAAGAACGAAGACAATGAAGACTTTAATGTTTTTTGAATGTTTATGTGGAGCTAAGATGTGTGAAATTTCACAGTTCCATCACGACCAAAATAATCTTCTCGGGTACTCCAGCAAACTGTCATCTAAATAATACATCAATACATGTTACTTTTCTTGCATCAGAAATGGCTGAACGTAGCTTCTTTTCGCAACAAAATTTGGGATTACAATGATTGGAACTCCTAGGTAGCTTGAAGTTGAACAGAGAAATCTGCTCCATTTTTATTGTTTTGTTTTCAGATCGCACCAACAGATCTGATAAACCCTTAAAACCTACAATATCCACAATCTTTCTTGAGCTTTCAGGTTAGAAAAACCAACACACATACTGTGTGCTAAAGACACATTTTAATAGCATACATGAAACCAAGTTATAATTGGATTAAACCCTAGGTTACGGCACACAACATCCCCACATTGTAATAATAATTATAATGTTAAAAGTTAAGACCAGTTTCATCCAACTTTAATATTAAAGATCAAAAACCACAAGTTTATGAACTTTCATGTACACTCTGCCAGTGCTCGTTCTAAGCTGTGCTGCGAAAGGGGAGTTAGCGTTAGGTCCTAACCCTTCAAAAACAGCCCTAAATGCAGCCAATAGAGGCAACTCTTCAACCACACAAGAAAAGCCTTAACCACAGCCAAGAAGTATCACTCAAGAGCACCCAAGCTTGACCCTCATAAAAGTCAAAGGAACCAATGAAGACTAGTCTTACACCTTGTCCTCTCTCTCCCTCCCTCTTACTTAAACTAGCATGGTCTTTCCTACTTCGCAAAAATGCCAATACAAGAGCAAAACCCCCACTATTTATAGGCTTATAGAGAACACAAGGCTTCAGCAAAAAATTGCGCATAGAAGTTTATAAAATGAGGAAGGCAATGCGGTGGGCAATGGATTGGAGGGTGGTGCAGCCTCCAACGTTGTTTCGGGGGTTGGGACGGGTGGCCCTTTGGGGTCTGCGGCTAACGGTAGGAGAGCTGGATCTAGGTTTGGGGTGCCTTGGTGTCCTAGGGTGGGCAGCATTGAAGCATGCAAGTGGGGGAAGGGTTTGATGTGCTTGCATGTCAAGGGGCTGCCTGCGGAGGGACTGAAAGTGGTGGAGTTGAGTTTAATAGGGAGATTTGTCTCTGCAGGCGTTGGCCACAATCTAGGTCTCGTAAAAAAATGGGTGGCAGTTCATTGGAACTTTTGTTGTGTGGAGGCGCATAACCTCTTGGAGAATCTTCTTCTTTTCATGTTTCCGACTGCAGCAAAGAGGGATTAGGTCCTAATTGATGGTCCAAGGTTTTTCGGGCTACGGGCCTGCCCTTGACACATTGGCGTCTAGGTGCCCACCGTGATCCAGACCTTTTTGCTAGGGCCCCGATTTGGATTCGACTTTTAAGGACCCCATGTGAATTCTAGACTTTAGACTTTCTCAAAACCTTGGCTGGTTTTTTCGGAGAGTTTACCTCTTTTGACCATTGTACACGGGCTAGGGAGCGCCTAGGTTTTGCTAGGTTCTATGTTTGGAGGTCTTTGTCCCTAAAGGATTTGGTCAAGGAGATTACGTTGGTCCTCCCCATGGGGGAAGAAAAGGTTGTTGTGGAATATGAGAATGTGGTTGCAGCTATGGGGCGTTGTTGGAAAGACTGCCACTGACAAGTAGTGGGACCTATAGAAAGCAAGGGCACTTGACAAAGGATTGTAGGGCCAGGCAGAAGGAACTTGGCTAGAGGAACTAAGGCCACCAACAATAGGATGACAGGTGGAAGGTTGTTACTCGGAAAGGTAGGGTTTGATAGGTGTCTCTTGGGGGTCCTGTGGGGACTTCTGAGGAGGCCCTGCTAGGACAACAGGGAGATGGGGCAGCGAAGATGGTTGCTGATGAGGCGGGTCCGGAGATGCTGGGTTAGGGACCTATGCTAGAAAATGTGAGGGTGTTGAAGGAGATGCTAATAATTGTGCAGGCAACAGGGATGGTACAGGAAGGATGTGAAAAGGAGGTCGGATTGCTGCTTGGGTTGCCGGCCACTCCGGGGGGGGGAGGCAAGTAGGGGTGGAGTTACCCCTTCTTGGGGAGTGGATCAAGGTGGCACAAGGGGGCCCAATGTTGTTGATGGCTGAAATCATTGGGAAGGGGGTGGGGGGAGGTTGTCCCATCTTCTTTGTCTCATTGGAGAATATTTGTGTCGGAAGACTATCAAGTGAGGCATCTTGCTCCAAGCATATGCAGCTAGAGATTGATTTGGGGGTTCAAACAACCCTCAAAGGAGTCTACAAAAAACACAATTCTTGCAGGACATGAGGCTACTGTCATGGAACTACAAGGGGCAATGTACCCCCTTCAAAAGAAATACCCTAAAGGATTTGGTGCATCGGGAGCAGTGTGACATTGTTTGCCTGTAGGAAGCAAAGATTTAGTTACAAGAGGGACATTGGCTATGATGGCAAGGATGGCATGTGCAGTTGGTCGGAAGCCAGGGGAGGGTTGGATGTTTGGCCCTCTTGTCAAAACTATTTTTTGATGTTACTGACAACTCCTCTTGGAGTATTATTGTCTTCATCCAAGATGAGAACTTTTGGCTCACCAATTTCTATGGTCTCCAGAGCTGGGAAGCTTGGTTGCAGGAGTTGAACTGGATTGGTTCTTTGGTTCAGGATAAACACAAGTGGATCTTGGTCAACGATTTCAATTAGCACCTTTTTGGATGGGAGAAGTTCAATGGTGGTGAGTAGGAGCCTCCAGGGGCTTAGAATTTTTTGGATTTCCTGGTTGCTTAGGAGTTGGTGGACCTGAAGGTCAAGGGTTGTCAATATACATGGAGCAATCGATGAAAGGGCAACAATCTAGTCATGACCAGGATTGACCAAGTGTGAGTTAGCTTCCATTTATTGTTACAACAAGCTATGGAGGTAATTGGGAAAGAGCGGATGGCTTATGACCATCGTCCATTGCTCTATTACATTGGGGAAAGGGAGATTGGGAAAGCAACCTCGTTTAGATTCGGAAGATTTTGGCTCTAGAAACCATGGCTATGACCTTTGGTGGATGACATTTGGAGCTCTTATTCAGAATAGGTTGACCCTAGAGTTTTCTTGAAGCAAGGTTTGCTTCAACTGAAGCAGGCGCTGTGGGAGAAGAAGAAAGAGGACAAGTTTTCCTTCTGATTTACTAGGCAAGTGCTTCTAGGTAAACTTGCAAATCTTTAAATGAAGTAGGAGTTTGGTAGGGAGGTGAACATGGAGTGGGAAACCCTGGTGGCCCTCGAGAGTTTAGATGCAGAGGAGGAGGCATATTGGAAGCAATAGGGTCATGTTCAATGGCTGAGGGGCAGAGACCGAAATACTCATTTCTTCTTTGTTGTAGCACACTCGACTTGACAAGAGAAGAAGGTTTGTAACCTTGTGGTAAAGGGTAAGGAGATAAAAGGCGAACAACAAATTGCGTAGGCGCTTCTTGATTATTGGTCCTAGATCTGGTAGCACTAGCCAGTAAAACCACTTTCTATTCATGTTGATAAGGTTCTTAGTTTGGAGGATAATATTGGTCTCATGGCATCTTTCTCCAAGTTGGAGCTTGAGGTGGCTCTTAGTTCTATGAAGGTTGGGCAGGCCTCGGGGTTGGATGGGTGGTTGATTGAATTTTTTCAAGAGTTCAACGATGTGATGTGTTGGATGCTTTTACCAAAATACTATGGTGGCAACAGGTTCGACAAGAGAAATTGTTCCTGTATTGTCCTTATTCCAAAGACGAACCTATCAACTGAGCTTGCACATTTCCGCTCGATTGGTGTTTGCAACACACTACTTTAGCTCTTTTTGAAAATGTTGGTTGCACGGCTAATGTTGTTAATGCTGCGGCTAGTGTGGCTACAATAGGTAGGTTTTGTCAAAGGGTGCTACATTCAAGGTCAGATTCTTTTGGTTTAGGAAGTTCTTCATTCATTGAAAACCTTAAAGTTTCCTGGTATGTGCCTGAAGTTGGATATTTCCAAAGCTTATGATACAATATCGTGGGAGGCGCTACGGCAAATTATGTTGCCGAAGGGATCCCAACCTACTTTTGTTAGTTTTTGTATTCATATTCAATCCTTTGGTGGTTACTCTTTAGATATTGGGGGGAGGGGGAGGGGCCATGGGCAATTGTGGGGGTTTTCATCCCCAGGACAAGGGTTGAGATAGGGGGACCCTTTGTTACTGCTGCTGTTTATCCTTGTTATGGACTTGATGCAGGTTTATTGTGAGTTGGAGGGGGTGGGGCATTTAGAAATCACTAGGACGCAATGCTTGGTTGAACATTACGCTAACGATACTATTTTGTTTTCTAGGGTGGCTATCCCACAGGCATAGGTTGTTAACAGAGAGCTTGGGCTGAATATCAATAGGGCAAAGTCCATAGTCCATTTGCTTAAGACAGATAGTTGGGTTCAGGGGTTGATCACCCAAGAGCTGGGAGTTCTCTCAAGCTCTTGTGAAGACATTTATTTGGGGTTACTACTTAATCATTGGCATAGGGCGAGATCTTGGACACAACTTATTGAAAAGCTCCACAAACGAGTGGACCATTGGACATGTCATTTTTTGACTCAGGCTGGTTGGGCTTTACTTGCCTCCTTTGTTCTAGGGGTTATAGCTAGATATGTGACTTTAGTTGCTTCTTGCCCCGCTACTATCATTGCCAAAATTGATCAAATCATATGGAGATTTACATGGAGTTGAGGAAACGGAGGTGGCCATATGCACTTAGTAAATTGGGAGATTGTTGTTAGGTCAAAACAAGCAGGGGGTCTAGGGATTTGTTGGTTCCAAGATATGATTGATATGAGCTTCCAACATTTGCTTCACAAGTTTCTAGGGGATCCATCCACTATGCAATGGATTGTTATTATGTGAAAAATATCAGAGATGGGAAGTTGGAAGAAATGATTCCAATGTGTGGTAGGCATTATGCAAGCATGCAAATCATATGCGTCAAATGGGGCTGGCGAGGGCTACCCCGAAACAGTTAACCATGAACTGGTACACCATGTGTCAGGGTTGGAGGGGCCTATGGAAAGGGATATTGCCTGAGAAAATAAAGATGTTTATTTAGCTAATTAATCATGGGGCAATACCTGTTAGGGTGGTGCTTTGAGGTAGGGGGTGGAGGTTGTGGACATGTGTCCACTGTGCATGGAGGCCATTGAGATGGTGATGCACTTTATATGCAAATGTCCCTTTTCCATCAAAATGCTATGTGCGACTAATCGTAGACATTGGCAGTTGGATGGAAACTCCAGAGTTGTGATGATTTTGAGCTCCTTGTGGAGGAACTGGAATTTCTACATCTTCAGGGGACAACCATTGCTACCATCGACATAGATTGCAGTGGAAGGGATGTCTTTGGAAGGAAGCATGGGTGACAATGTGGGCTACGCCAACTTTTGAACCCCCTTGCGAAGGTTACCAGGAAAATGATGAGCTATGGAAGCTAGTGGTGCAGATTGGGTGGGATGTTTTCTTGCCCAAGCTTTAGGGGGAACTAGATTTGGAAGATGAGAATTTTTTTGCCAATTGGGTGGGGAAGCACACCCTATTCTAGGGGGAGGAGATTCAACTCATTGAAAATTCCATTGCAGCATGCTTGGACATCCTTGTTGCAGGTGAAATTATTTCAGCTGCTGGCTAGGGACTTCAAGATGCGAGGATTTTTTTCTCTGGGCTTATTCCAAGGATAGGGAGCAAGCAAGTATTGAGGTTGTCCCTACCAGGTTTGTGGCAAGCTGTTGTTAATCTTGTTGAGAGAATTTTTTGTTCATTCAAGAAATGTTTCTAAGTTGCAAGGGTTGCATTTTAGTATTATGTGTTGCCTGTGTCTGGGTATTGTGATGAATGCTCCCTGATTTTTTCATAACATGTTGCATTGGGGACATCGAGGCAAGCATTTTGGTTTGATTTTGGGGCATTGGAAAGGGGGTGTGCTTGTCCCATTTAAGGACAAGAGGCACCACAATTTGGACTGTGTATAGTAGGTGTTAGACCAAGAGTGAGCTCTCGACAGTTGTTGAACTTTCTAGTGACTTTGAGGAGGGGGATTCGGGGGCGGGGGTGTTGGGGGCTAGAGGCTTTGCAACAACACGAGTCTCAAGTGGCTTATGAAGGTAGTGAAGCTTTGGAGGCTAGATCACCTCGTTTGTAGGTGCTTCTAGCGATGGTTGTGGAGTCCAGGGCTTATGTAGAGAAAGTTCGTTGGGAGCATAAGTGGGAAGAGTGAGAGGTGATTTTCCAAAGGTAGCTAGATGAAGCTAAGTGTCGATTCTAGGATGCGGCTTGAGATGAGGGGCATAGATGGGACTTGGTGGAGGCTGTGGCACGTGAAAGGCTTGAGGTGGCACGTGAAAGGCTTGAGGTGAAGTTGCAGATAGAAATTTGGCAACAAATGAAGGAGGAGGGGCATAAGATGGAAAGGCAGAAGGAGGAAGAGCAGTAGCATAGAGAGCGGGAAGCAGAGGAGGAGGAGCAAGTTCAACGGAGATTGGATGTTGTGCATGAGAGAGATGTTTGTTTGTGGTTGCAGTAGGGGAGATGCCCATATGTTATTTTGAATATTGGCAAGGAGGTGCCTTGGAGCTCCCTGTGGAGGCATATTAGATGATAGGGTCAGGAGTTGCATCTAGACAAAGGAGGAAGTTCTGTTGAGGTTGCTAGGAGGGCTGCGATGCTCCAGACTTTCCAAGAGGCAGCTGCCTTTGTTAACTTTGAAAAGCATTTGGCTATGCTTGATGCGATTCATCGTCAAGAGTGCGCCAATTGTGCCTGCACTTACCTACCACTCTATCTATAATGATGTTTTGTTTTATTTCTCTTGTTGGTTTTGGTTTCAGGCCATGTTTTTCAGGTTTGTGGGGTTGTAGGTGGCCTTGGCCTAGTTTTGACAATATAAGCTAGTCCACGGTTTTGTTTTTCTCACGTGCGTAACTTAGGAAGACCGCTCCCAAGGAGACTGCTCCCGATGAGGGCGCTCGAGGGAGAACGTTCACGATGAAGGCGTCCTAAGAGGGATATTTCACCACAGGATTTTTGAATGTGGGGTCATATGGCTTTGGTGGGAGGCAATTAGGTTGCTCACCATTTTGTGAGATGGGAGTTTTCGAGGGCTTCCTGAAGAGGNGGGGGGGTGGGTGTGGGTGGGGGAGGATGTTGTGGGGGTGTTTAGGGAGTTTTCCCCCCTCATCTGGGATTTGTTTTTGTTTACCGTTTGTTGCCCTGTGTATCTGATGGCAGGGGTTTACTGTATATGTCAAATCTTTTCCATTGTTAATATACCCGACTACTTTTAAAAAAAATGTGTAAAGACTAGACAGCACATCCTCTCAACATCTCTTTTTTATATTCATGAAATGATGACAGCCTAATTTGGACAGGAAAGGTCATGAATGAGTAGGCATGAGTGAGAGTGACACACAGTCAAAAAAGCCTCAAGTGCTATTAAGTGAGTTCTTTATTATAATGGCACTACTTTAGAGTGCATCACTTGATACCACTTTGAGCACCAAAGTTGCCAAGTGTTCCAAAGCAGCCTTAAAATGGATTATGCTTCAATGATCATAGAACTTGCGAGCACATCATAAGTCCATAACACATATTAGTCCAAAGGTTAGGAGCATCATGAGGATGCTTTGATAATCATATAATCAATAGGACCAACACGACATATCCACACAACATTTATAGAGAGCACTAGCAAAAACATAAAACAAAATGTTCCTTGACAGAGCTAGGTCACATCCTTATACTATATGCATCTAGCTCTAAACCCCTTGCTATGGTGGGCATACCATCATATACTTGTTGCATGAATCCCAAAATTCTCATTTCCTCTTCTTATCCATCCCTAGTTGTAATTATCAATGGAGCATTAGGTTCATGTTCAATTGCATTCAACATAACAATTTTCATTACGGTCTTTTCCACCATTCACATTCCATGGACTAAGAGGACATTTTATGGCAAAGTGATTCCTAGAATAAACATAGCATTTAATCCTTGGATGTCTCAGAGGAATTTGAGTAGGTCCTACAAAACAAGGCTTTTTGTCTTAAAACTTATTTTGTTTTTGTGGAGCTTGACATTTTCCATACCCTAGGTAAAAGGATTAAGTGCCTAGTGTGGTGGTAATATGTGCACCTTTGAAGTCCCCAGAATTATTTTCTCCATCTTCTTTCCAAAGCTTCTTATTCTACTTCTTACTTTCTTGTGGCTACTCCACTCAACTCTTTTTTTTTTTTTTTTTTTTTTTTTTTTTTGAGAGAGAGAGAGAGAGAGAGAACGTTTGGGATTATATTACTGAAAAGAGAAACTATACAAGTAAGAAAGATTTCTTATTTTTACGCTTGAGTGGGGGAGATATCTTCCCCATCAATCAAGGGAAGAAATCCCACTCACCCCCCACCCCCAACACCACGCTAGATGACCAAACAAATAGACAAGGCCACAATAAGCCAAAAACCCTCTAACAAAACCCCCACCCAAGAAACCTCACATCAAAAACGGGACCCCACAAATGACCCCACGAGTACCCATCAGAAATACACATAAAAAACAAGGCCCTACAAATGACCCCACGAGTACCCATCAGAAACACAGAAGACACAAAAACCGTTTTGTGGGACCTATATTCCCCACAAGGCTAGAAAGGCTTGGACAATGTGTAACATTCACAATCAGGTGCTTCTTGGTTTTGAATATTTTTAGTACCTCCCGACGGTGCTCTAAATCTACGAAAGCAACCAATTGTTGGAACTCCTTGAAAGTTGCTTCTTTTCTGGCACATTCGTCAGGAGTCCTCTTCCCATCAGGGTGAAGCTTGGCAGAAGATCTTTTGATGTGTCAACGAAGCGCCAACCAAGTGGTGTTTTCCTCATCTTGAAATCCACCATAATTCTAGCAACCTAGACTACCTTCCTGTATTCTATTATTTTTTTGGTTTTGAGCTCTTGCTGAACATAAGGTTTGAGGCCATTGATAAAGAGACTATAATTATCCACTTCATTGATATCTAGGATTTGTATGACAAGATCATGATACTCTTGAGTCTCATCTAGCTTCCTAGTGTGTTGGATTTCTTTCAACTTTGCCCAGGCTTTGTCAATGGAAGTGCCCAGATGGAAATTCTCAATTAACACTTTCTTAAACTTATCCCACATCCTTATGGACCTACTTGTTCCAAGTTTTTCTTCTTGGAGAATACCAAACTGCCAAGTCTTTGCAACTCCACCCAAGAATTGGGTAGTGATACTAGCTTGTTTTTCCTTAGCGTACTCGTGCATTTCCAAGAACTCCATCTTAAAGAGGAAGACATCAATAACTGCATCATCTTTATTGCCCTAATAAAATTTTGGCTCCTTTTCCCAAAACTTGGGAACTGACCAACTTGATCCCAATGCCACTGTCCTTGCTTGTATCACCAATTGATTTTTCAAGTTTTTATTTTTAACTTGTTGGGCCTTAGCAAAAGCTTTCAACTCTCAAACTTTGACTTGAAGCTTATGAATGGTATGAATGCCTTTGGGGAAGAATGAGAGCGGGAGTGGCAGAGGTAGAGGCAGTTGGGAGTAAATTGGGCAGTGGCCATGATGGTGTTGCTAGGTGTGGGAGTGGCAGAGGTAGAGGCAGTTGGGAGTGGGTTGGGCAGAGGCCATGATAGTGTTGCTAGGCGTGGGAGTGGTAGGCGCATCGATGGGGGAGGCAACATTGTTGGGGCAAGAGGAGGTGGCGGCAACGGGTTTGATGCATTGGAGTGGAGCGAGCTTCCTTCAATTTCAGACCTTTAGGAGGGGGTGGAGAAATTGTCTGTAGGGGCTTTCTCTAGGTTGGGTGCAGTTGTGGGAGACAAGGGCTCCTACATTGTTGCAGCTCAAATAGACACAAGAGCAAAGCTCAAATAGGCACAAGAAACAAATTTGGAAAAAGCTCAAATAGGCACAAGAGCAAAGCTACTACATAAAATGTTTTCGGGGAGTTTCACCCCTCTTCAGTATGTGTAAGTAGCCATGTTGAAATGTGCAATGAGCAACAAGTGCAAGATAGAATATATAGTGTTGCATCTTACAAAACAATTAAACCCCACTAATTTAAAGCAGGCCCCACTTGTTCTTGCTGAGATTGGGGTGGGACGATGCACTTGAATTTGTTTCTAATGAGGAAAAAATGAAGTTTTCATGGATTCCTCTAGCAGGCAATTGCATCTGGAATGATGTTATAGAGACTCGAATTAGTTTGGCAGAGCCAAGCAAGTATAGGGTTTAGGAGCACCCTCATGTTTAAGAATTTACTCAAAAGGACTAAAATCCAATTTGAAGATGAGAGGGGTCCATCTCTTGGTGCGAACATCATGCCGTTGATGAAGTCATTCATCTACCTGACAATTGTAATCTACGTGGAGTTCTTTTGGCAGATGAAAAAACTTGGTTTGGTTGAAAGATTTTGCTGAACCAAAAGGATCAACGTGAACTAGATGGTTGATTAGACATGAATCTATAATTAGGTTTGTGTCATGCTTTGCTGGTGACTCCAATGGACGAGATCTTTTCTGTGAAGAGTTGGCAAGGAGCTCATTACTCGAATCCTATTTAGAATTAGCAGGATGTGGTTGAACTGCTGAAGAAGAGGCAAAATGTTGCTAACTTGTAAAGCTCATTTTCTTTAGGCAACGAGATAGAGGAAAAATTTAAGGGTACTTAAAATTTTACTTTGATCTCGTGCAACCAAAGAAAAGATGGAAGGGCAAAAAGAATGAAAGGGCAGAAAAAGGGTCCAATAGACATAAGAAACAAATTTGAAAAAAGCTTAAATAGGCACAAGAACAAAGCTGCTACATAAAATGTTTTCGAGGAGTTTCACCCCTCTTTAGTATGTTTAAGTAGCCATGCTGAAATGATCAAAGAGCAACAAGTGCAAGATGAGAATTTATATTGTCCCATCTTACAAAACAATTAAACCCCACCCCCCAGGAAGGGGGGTGCCCCCCCATTTCGGGGCGTCCCCCCCCCCCCCCAAAAAAAAACTCATTTTTTAGCTTAAAGTGGCTTCGGCCGGACTGATGCGGAGTTTGGCATGTTGATTTTGGGGTGTTACCCCACCACACATGGGCCATTGTTGATGACCTGCTGTTTGTAATCTCTTGTACTATATTTTTACAGCAATACATTCCTGACTATTTCCTCAAAAAAAAAAAAAAAAACAATTAAACCCCACTACTTTTCTTAATTTAAAGCCCACTACCTTTCTTTTCTAAATTTAAAGCCCACTACTTTTTTAAATTTCAAGCCCCACTACTTTTCTTAATTTTTAAACTCCCCAAAAATGTTTTATGTAGCAGCTTTGCTCTTGTGCCTATTTGAGCTTTTTCCAAATTTGTTTCTTATGTCTACTTGACCCTTTTTCTGCCCTTTCATCTTTTCTTCAGCTGCACAAGATCAAAGTAAAATTTTAAGTACTTTTAAAATTTTCCTCTATCTCGTTGCCTAAAGAAATGAGCTTTGCAAGTTGGCAACCTTTTGCCTCTTTTTCAGTGGTTAAATTACATCTTGCTAATTCTAAATAGGATTTGGCTAACAAACTCCTTGTTAGCTCTTCAGAAAAAAGATCTCGACTACTGGAGTCACCAGCAGAGCATGACATGAACCTAATTATAGGTCCGTGTCTTGTCAATCGTCTAGTTCACTTGATCCTCCTTGTTCAGCAGAATCTTTTTACTGAACCAAGGTTTTACATCCGGCAGAAGAACTTCGCATAGATTTCAATTGTTAGGTAGATGAATGACTTCATCAATGGCATGATGTTTGCAACATGAGATGGACCCCTCTCATCTTCAAATTGGATTTTAGTCCTTCCACTAAATCCTTGAACGTGAGGGCGCTCCTAAGTGCTATACTCGCACAGCTCCGCCAAAAAGATTTGAGTCTCCAGAACATTATTCTAGATGCAATCACTTGCTAGAGGAATCCATGAAAACTTCATTCTTTCCTCGTTAGAAATAAATTTAAGGGCATCATCCCACCCCCATCTTGGCTAGAACGAGTGGGGCCTACTTTAAATTAAGAAAAGTAGCGGGGTTTAATTGTTTTGTAAGATGAGACACTCTAAATTCTCATCCTACACTTGTTGCTCTTTGCACATTTGAGCATGGCTATTTAAACATTCTGAAGAGGGGTTAAACTCCCCAAAAATGTTTTATGTAGCAACTTTGCTCTTGTGCCTATTTGAGCTTTTTCCAAATTTGCTTCTTATGTCTACTTGACCCTTTTTCTGCCCTTTTGTTCTTTCTGCCATTCCATCTTTTCTTCAGTTGCACAAGATCAAAGTAAAATTTTAAGTACCCTTAAATTTTTCCTCTATCTCATTGCTTGAAGAAAATCAGCTTTGCAAGTTGGCAACCTTTTGCCTCTTCTTTAGCGGTTAAACCACGTCTTGCTAATTCTAAATAGGATTTGGCTAATGAACTCTTTGCCAGCTCTTCACGGAAAAGATCTCCTCCACTAAAGTCACCAATGGAGCACAACATGAGCCTAATTATAGGTTCGTGTCTTGTCAACCGTCCAATTCACGTTGATTGTCTTGGTTTAGCAAAGTCTTTCCACTAAACCAAGTTTTTTCATCTAGCAAAAGAACTTTGTGTAGATTACAATCGTCAGGTAGATGAACAGCTTCATCAACAACATGATGTTCACACCAAGAGATGGATCCCTCTTGTCTTCAAATTGAATTTTAGTCCTTTCACTAAATCCTTGAATGTGGAGATGCTCCTAAACCCTATACTTGCTTGTCTCTGCCAAAAAGATCAAAGTTTCCAAAACATCATTTCAGATGCAATTGCATGCTAGAGGAATCTATGAAAACTTTGTTCTTTCCTCACCAGAAACAAATTCAAGTGCATCATCCCACCCCTATTTTGGCTAGAATGAGTGGAGCCCACTTTAAATTAAAAAAAGTAGTGGGGTTTAATTGTTTTGTAAGATGGAACACTATAAATTCTCATCTTGCACTTGTTGCTCTTTGCACATTTCAGCATGGCTACTTAAACATACTGAAGAGGGGTGAAACTCCTTGAAAATGTTTTATGTAGCAGCTTTGCTCTTGTGCCCATTTGAGCTTTTTCCAAATTTGTTTCTTATGTCGACTTGACCCTTTTTTTGCCCTTTTGTTCTTTATGCCCTTCTGTCTTTTCTTCAATTGCACAAGATCAAAGTAAAATTTTAAGTACCCTTAAATTTTTCCTCTATCTTGTTGCCCAAAGAAAATGAGTTTTGTAGGTTGGCAACCTTTTGCCTCTTCTTCAATGGCTCAACCACGTCCTACTAATTCTAAATAGAATCTAGCTAATGAACTCCTTGCGAGCTCTTCACAAAAAAGATCTTGTCCACTGGAGTCACCAACGGAGCACAACATGAACCTAATTATAGGTTTGTGTCTTGTCAACCATTTAGTTCACATTGATCCTCCTGGTTTAGTAGAATCTTTCTACTGAACCAAGTTTTTTCATTTGGCAAAAGAACTTCGTGCAGATTACAATCATTAGGTAGATGAACAGCTTCATCAACGGTATGCTGTTTGCACCAAGAGATGGATCCCTTTCATCTTCAAATTGGATTTTAGTCCTTCCACTAAATCCTTGAATGTGAGGGCGCTCCTAAACGCTATACTCGGCTCTGCCAAAAAGATTTGAGTCTCTAGAACATCATTCTAGATGTAATTGTGTGCTAGAGGAATCCATGAAGACTTCGTTCTTTCCTTGTTAGAAACAAATTCAAGTGCATCATCCCACCCCCATCTTGGCCAGAATGAGTGGGGCTTGCTTTAAATTAAGAAAAGTAGTGGGGTTTAATTGTTGTGTAAGATGGGACACTATAAATTCTCATCCTACACCTGTTGCTCTTTACACATTTCAGCATGGCTACTTAAATATACTAAAGAGAGGTGAAACTCCCCTAAAACGTTTTATGTAGCATCTTTGCTCTTGTGCCTATTTGAGCTTTTTCTAATTTTTTTTCTTATGTCTACTTGACCCTTTTCTGCCCTTTCGTCTTTTCTTCGGCTACATGAGACCAAATTATTCTTAAAATTTTAAGTACCCTTTAAAAAAATTTTGGTGGCAGCTAAGAAAATTCACAGCCTCAGGCAAGGAGACTAATTGGTCAATGGGGAACACACTATTGCTGCCATCATGCAAGACTATTGGGCTAAAGTCTAGGCAAGGGGAGATGTCTTCTCTAGTTCTATTAACATCAGCAAGGTGGTGCAACCATTGCAAAATAGGAGTTTGATGGCACCTATTACCAAGTAGGAAATTTCACAAGCTCTCAAAACTATGCGGTTCAACAGGACGCTAAGGCTAGATGGATGGCCTATGGAATTTTTCAGAATGTTCTTTGATGTGATTGGGGATAACATGTTGGATGCTTTTAACTTGATCCTACATTGGGGATAAGTAAGGAATGAGATCAATTATTCCATGATTGTTTTGATCCCAAAAGTGGACAACCCATGGAGCCAGCTCACTTTCGGCTAATAGGGGTTTGTAACAGCCTTCTTCGTCTGTTTAGAAAGATCCTAGTGGCTAGAGTTCAACCTCTTATGCTAGTGTTGGTAGGGTCCTAGCAAACAGACTTCACCAACAGTAGATCCATCCAAGACCAAATCCTTTTATTCCAAGAAATCATGCACTCGCTGAAATAGGAGAACTTCCCAGGTATGTGCCTTGAAGTTGATATAGCCAAGGCATATGATACGGTTTCTTGGATGGTGTTAAAAGATATTATGCTCATAAAGGGGTTGCATCTGAAATTTGTAGAACTATGCATTCAAATCCAGAAGACAGAAGCTTATTCTTTTGAGATTAACGAGAACTATTGGGTGTATTCCTTCCCCAACCCCCACCCCCCAACGGGGGTTAAGACAAGAAAACCTGCTATCACCATATCTTTGTATTATTGTTAGGCATACTATGAACACGCATTGTAGATCAGAAGGGGTTCACAGACTCAAGATTGGAGGGGTGACTTGTATTGTAGAGCACCATGTAGATGATATGATTTTGTTCACCTAGGGTGTTGTTCATCAAGCAGATGCGATTGCATGGGCATTGAGTAAAATGTCCCAAGAGATTGGTCTGACCGTTAAGTGGAGAATGTCTTTAGCTCACTTTGTTTGTAGAGATATCAGGGTAAGAAGCAATATTTGTTGTAATCTTGGCATTTTGCAGGGCACCCCGCAGGATACATACTTGGGGATCCCCATTTTTAATTAGCATAGAAAAGCAACTTGGGTCCACCTCATTCGATAGCTTTAGATGAGAACCTAGTAGTAGACCAATTGCTTTCTTATGAGAAAAGGGAGAATCCTTCTGGTAGCATCAATCCTTTTGGCTATCAGCAGGTACACAACTTCTATGGCCATGCCTCCACAAGGAATAATTGAGAGGGTGGACCAAATTATTCATAATTTTACCTAGTCAGGTAGCAAAGGAGGAGATCACATGCACCTTGTCTCTTGGGAAAAAGTGTTGTAGCTGAAAAATGCAGAGGGTTGGGTATTACTAGATTCCAAGATGTTATTTTAATGGGGTACCGTACGCTTGTTAATAGGGTCTTAAATGCTAAGATTGATAGGCTGTGGATGGCGATTCTACGATGCAAGTATACAATTTGGGATGCGGACCCCCAAGACTCTCGTGTCTAGTGTGCCACTGCACAATCACTACATTAGTTGGCAATATTGGGTGCCTCATAGGATCAGTTATTGCACTTAAAATTCACAATTGTCTTGGGATTGAGGCAGATTTGGCAGGGTTGCTTGGTAGAGAAAAAAAATGCTTTTTGTGGTTGGTGGCACATGGTGCCTTGTCTATGTGTGTTGCTTCGGGCACAAGGCCTCCAAATTCTTGCCACATGTCCCCTCTGCAATGCGGCTGCCAAAGCATCTATGCATTTCTTACACCAATGCCTTGTTACATGTGCCGTTTGGACAGCACTTGCATGGGGATTGACACATTGGTGCCATTATTTGGACTATGTGGAAGGCCCAAAACCCTCTTGTTTTTCAAAATGTGCCCTTGTTGTCTTTGGTGATCCTTCTTCAAAAGGCCCTTCGGCTGTGGCGAGAGGCCATAGTAGCCATGGGACATACACCCACCTTTGAGCTTGATTGCTAGAGATATGAGAATAACCAGCAGCTATGGGTGTTGGTAAGGAGGATTGGGTGGAATGACATTCTCTCACAGCCTGTAGGGGACCCTAATCTTGAAGATGCCTCCTTTTCTCATTGGCATGGTGATTCCATTGGAGGGGTGTGGATTAGGCTTATAAAAGAAGATATTGTGGAATATTTGGGTATTGCTTTTGGGGGAGAAATTGTTTTGCCTTTGGAACAAAGGCTACAAGATGTGAAAAGTTTTCTCCAATGGCCTATTCCAAAAATGGCCAACGGGCAAGTTCCTAAGTCTACTTTGTCGACTCTATGGTAGAAGGCAGCCGAACTTGTGAAACGTTTTTTCGTTTAGTCCAAGAATGCCTTGAAGCTCCAAGGCTCCCACTTTTCCTTCATGCGTTGTTTGCAATTGGGTTGCCCTATTAACCTGCCCAAGTTCTTCTTGGTTGTGCTTCACCAAGGATGGTAGGGGTGCCGTTTTGGATTGATTTTGGTGTTGTGGAATGCAACCAAGTCGAGGGAAACTATGTAGCTTAACATTTGCCTAGTTAGGCACTATTATACACATTGTTGACTATCCCTTGGGGAAGAATCTTCTTCATCTATCATGTAGAGACCATAGGAGAGGCTGGAATTGGGTTTGCCACTAGTGGGAGTTCACGCTTTGGACCAAGGTTCTGCTATTGAACCGTTGTGACAAGACTAGATCTGTCTAATTTAGGAGTAGATGTGCTATGAGCTTCAGATACAACATGAAGTTGAATTGCGTTGGACAGGACCAGGAGTAGATCCATTGGGCAGTTAAGATCACCAAGCATGAGGAGGCTGCTAGAGTTTTGCTACAGGAGGTGGAGAGGCAGGCTCATGAAGCTACTGATGAGTGGTGAGGTACCCCTACACTCAACCATACGAATACGAGCGTTACACGCGCAATCCGGTCGAACTCCGTAGACTAAGTGCTTACACGCCTTATGGAACACTTAAGGTTAATCAATCGTTGTCCTCCCAAACTCACTTGTATTTGTCACGGTTGTATGGTTAAGTGAGTTCGAGGTATGTGATTTTTATATCTTTTCTCTTTTATCGCCTATGCTAATGAGGGAAAGGGTGAAGAGACTAAGTAAATAACTTTAACTAACTAAGTTTTAATTAACCTAGCATCAGTATCCGTTCCCACTTGCCGTTTCACACCTTGAACCAATGCAACGCTGCTGGGATCACCAAACACTATTCATTACTGGGATTACCAAGCGTAACGCACGTGCTCGAAGCGGTCGTACTGAATGCACTTAACTAGGAGTTAAGGGATGAGAGAGATTTAATCCTTAAGAAAGCATTTAAACAATTAACAATAATTAAAGTCCTATTTAGCTTAGTCCATATACTGCAAGGTTTATCCAAAAGTTCGTCTTTATTTCCGTACACAAACGTGTGCTCAGGTAAAATATTTGCTCGAATAAAGATCCGTTCACTTTGGGACTCTTACTGCGGGCACATGGAAATTATTCTAACTCTGGAATGGAAAAATGGCAAGAGTTTGGCAAAGGTCTAGATCTAGATTGAGAAACAAGGGAGAGCCGCCTCTTATTTATAGAATTGGTGGCGCACTGCGATATCGCATATGTGATATCGTAGGGAAAGACACAATATCGCAGCCCATGCGATATCGCGTCCCATCACTACTGTTTAGAAGCATCAACTGAGGGAGTTACAAGAAGCATCTAGGAGGTGCATGCTAGAGGAGCTCATGGTGCAGATTCAGGAAGACCTACACTATGAGGCCTAGGAAAGAGTGCAAAGAGAGAAGGCAATAGAGGTTCAAAGGGCCAAAGCTACTCGAGAAGAGGAGCAGCTCATGAAGCAGTAGCTGGTGGCTCACTCAACTAGCGTTCGATGGTGGTTTTGGCTGGGTTGTTGCCCCTACGAAGCTATGGAAGATTGCTGTTACATTTCCTGGGCATATCTCTGAAGGCATATTAGCGGTTGTTGCTAGATTTCATCTGGATAAAGTTGGATTTGAAGAAGTCCAACGAGAACAAGCATAGAAGTACAAGGAGTTCTAGGGAGCAACAAACTTTGTTGCTATAGAGTGACTCTAGGAGGTTCTAGATTCTATAGACAAGTGAGAAAGGGCTAGTTGCCCCTGCACTACTATCTTGCGGCCTGCAACATGAAAATGCTCACAAGAATGGAGAGAGGATGCCTTGTTAGGGCTATTGGCTTTTTGTTTTTTCTTTTTAAATGTACCTAACTAAAGGGTCCAGGGAGGGGCCAAATTTTATGGGGAGGATCAATGGTTAGTGGTTCTAGAATTGCTTACTTTTTTTGTTTGTTTTGCTTTTCCATTTGAGTGGGTCTTCCCTTTCCTCATCTTGGGGGAGGGATGAAGTACCCCCATTTTGTGGGGTTCATCCCCCTTTGTTTTGTATGTGCTTTTTTCTAATCTAATGCCTAATTGTTTTGCTAACAAAAAAAAAAAAAAAAAACTTTGGAGCTTATGAACAAGAAGTTGGAGATCATTGATAATATCTCATTGGCACTCCACACAAATTCTTAACACATAGTTTTGGGCTAGAGCAAATTTGTGTTTGGTGCTAGAGTTTAACCTTGGTAACAAAGGGACTTCCATGGGATCAACCAGCTCTTGAATCATTCTAGCCTTTTTTTCCACTTGTAGATGACACATAATTATGCTATCTACTTGTAATAGCTTACCCTGCATCTTTTGCATTCATTTTGCCAATTCATCTATCTCTGGTTTTTCCACTTTCTCATTTTGTATCAACTCTTCCACCATAATTAGATCCTCAACAGGATGTGGACTAGGATCTGATTTTCCTTTGGCATATCATTTGTCAAATGTAGTTGCTTTGGACAAGTGTTTGAATGGGTCTTCTACTAGAACCAAAACCTTGGCTCTAATACCAAGTGTAATGACACTACTCTAAAGAGCTTTGAGCCCCAAAGTTGCTAGTGTTCTAGTAAAAACTCAAAATGGACTATGCCTCAATGATTATAGAGTTTGCAACCACAACATAAGTCCATAGCACACATTAGTCCAAGGGTTATAAGCATCACATAGATGCCTTCATAATCATATAAGTGATAGGACCAACACAACACATCAACACACAACATTCATAGAAAGCATTAGCAAACACATAAGACACAATGTTCCTTGAGAGAGCTAGGATGCACCCCTATACTACGTGCATGCATTTTTGCCCTAGATCTCTCCTTCATTTGTGCCAAAGGCATGTTTTCTTTGACTAGTGTAGAAGCCTCATCTTTGTCATTTCTTGAGTGCAAAGTAGATTTTTAAAAGTCATCACTTTGATCCAATGGCAGAGGCATAGACATTTAAGAAAACTAAAATGGACACCTGAGAGCTTGGATGTGTTCTCAAATTATACAAAAAAGTGCTCCACTTGCTCAAGGATCCTATGCCATGGTGAAGGCAAAGAACATAGGACCTTCCCACTCATAGACATTAACATCCCCTGGGGAAGAGAAGACAACATATTGAAGGTTGTAGGTCTATGGAAAGATGAAGTTCCCTTTTGTTGGGATGTAAAGCACATTGGCAATGTTGGCCTCAACAAATGAAATGAAGAGCCCATGAAACTTGACCTGGTCCCCTACCCACTAATTATAGAAGTTGGTAGCCAAAAAGGCCCACTCAACCTTCAATTGTTTGAGGATGTCATCCCAATCGATGATGCAACCATTGGCCAAATCTCTGCATCTTGCTTGCAATCCTATACTACAAGTTCAAAAGGCAACATTACGACCATGGTACCTTGCACTTTCCACCAAAGACTTATTGCCCTTTTGAAGACAAATGTAGGTTTGATGTCCTTTTAGACCAAAAAACAATATTGTTCTAGGTCTTTCAAAGTGTCTAGATAATAATAGCTAGAAAACTATCACCCATCAGCACATGGACATCAGGTAGGTCCATACATGCCCATACCTGACAAGCAAAAAGATACTCATAAAAGACATGTTCATGGTCTTAGCAATGCTTGTTGAGCACATAACACAACTAGCATCAACTATCATGCTCCTCCAATTAAGCAACTATTTGGTGGAAACTACATTTTTGAGAAAGCACCAAAGAAACACCTTAATCTTCCATGGAAATCTTTCCTTCTAGATGGACTTCCACCCATACACAACCTTGTACTTGGCCACTAGAATTTCCTTAGAAGAAGCAAACCAAGGGAAACTCAATTAGCCAAAGGCCTAAATTGCTTTAAAAGAGCTTTCCACAACGGAGAATCAATAAAGGAGGTGCTACAAGGATGGCATTTCCTCCCAGTCACTGTAATCCAAAGTGCCTCATCCTGATTATGAATTTGATACAATAGCTTTGCCTACCAATAAGGATAGTCTTCAAATTTGCGAACTTCCAACCTTTCACATTCCTTAGGTTTAGACACTTCCTCCTAGTGAACCAAGTGAGCTTTTAGGCCGTCTTTCCCATTGGTCTTGATGAAGGATTTGATAATAGAATTAACTTTATGAACAATAGCTACAGGAGAAGAGAGAACAAAGGCCACATACCTAGCCATGGCAATAAGAATAGAGTTGACTAGCAAGATCCTTTCTTGACTACCGAGAAGCCTATTTGCCCATGCATCTACCCTAGACTAAATTTGTTTAATTATGCCATCCTAAGTAGCTTGTGATAAAGAGTAATTCATACTTTATGAACATCATTCAAGTCATATTATAAGTCTAGTGTCAAGTCGTTAGTTGGAACCTTTCATAAGGACAATTAATTAAAAGTCCTTGTGAATTCATAGAGGTAAAAAGTCATTAAGTATGCAAGTGACTCGTGACTCTTCATGCTAGTTAAAAGTCTTGTCAAAGTCAATTGTAAGGGTGTTTGTGAAAAAATATATATAGTAAGTTCGTTAGTTGTCATAAGGAACAACTGATATGACCAAAAGGTCATGAAAAAAAAAGTTAAGATACAAAACTTATTTTCTGAAAATCTACTTATATTTTACAAAGCTCTGAAAATTAATACAAAGTTCTCCTAACCTAAACTTACTTGTTGCCTTTTTACAATCCTTAAGTAGTATATTTTAGCATGGTATCAGAGCAAGAGGACGGTAGGAAAAAAGCAAGAGGAAGGTAGGAAAACAATAGATATAGGAAATCACCAAAGAAGGATGGAAGTAATGTGGAAGATCTCATCAACTCTATGCAAAATATGTCATTAAAAGATCAAGACAATTTGTTATGATCCCTAGTAAATAAGGCTGCTATATCTGACTTGCAGAAACTTACCATGACAAATTATCGTACCTGGGCACATAGAATGAGAGAATTCCTACGAGCAAGCTAACTGTGGCATGCTTTTTCAAATACCAACTTTTGTTGTGCTTAAAACCTAGAACTGAAAATTCACTCATGCAATTGTTGACAGTAGACAAACATGAAATGCAAGACAAAGATTTATGTGGAAAAGCCCCTCAATGTGAAGGGAAACAACTATGGGAAAGTAGACAAATTGTATTCTTCTTGAGAAGTGAATTTCTTGCATCTATTACCTCTTTCTCTCCTTTAAATAGCCTTTAACCCCATACTTTTAGGCACTCAATCAGTAGATTACATCAGTCAAGTTCCTTACCCCAAATTTTGGGCATAGGTCGCTTTCTCTAGGGGGTGGTGGCTCCCCTCGACTCTCGTACATTTTACTACACATTTTTGATACATTACTTGAAATTTTCTATAAAAAAACAAAACCCAAGGATCTAGTAGAAAGAGAATGTCAATAACATGATTGGCATCTCTCAATCCATTGCCTCCAAGGTGCAATACAAACGTGAAAACATCTAAATCTTAAAATTGTGCCCTCAACCATCTAGCTTAACAAGAAGCCAATTAATTCAATCACTTAACTTATTAATCTTAAATTATGCACAGCCAAAATGTAATCAAACATAAGGAATTCAAACTAAAGGAAAACATATTATTCATGTACATGGAAAACTGCAAATTAAAATACAAAACAATACATCAATCTCAACATTTATTCAGAATATCAGTGAAAGATCATTTCTAAATAGCATCAAACACCATAACCATCATCAAATTTTGGTTTAACCATTGATGATAAAAAAGGACAACTGTGAAAACCAAACAATGACAATAAAAATCTATGCAAGATTCCTTTGATATAATGTACAGGTCTAATTTATGGATCAGATTCTGATTTTTCTCAGACCATAATTATATATCAGATGCTGTTCATCAAGAGATTTGTCCAATCCAACAATTGGCCTTGAGAAATATATAAATCACTAATATCAAATATATTCAATTGCAGGGTTGCTAATTTTGCTTGTTCAGTTGGATGGGTTGTTTTCCTTTTCTCAGCTCAAGGGGGGTTATACACTCAACCCCTCCGTCTGTAGGGTTAAGTCCTTTCTGGGGGACATTTTCCAGTTTTGTTCTTTGCCTTCATGGCTTTCAACTTTAATACATTTGCCTGAATTTATATATATATTCAATTGCACAGTAATACTATTTTATTTTCTTTCAGAACCCTCATGATAAAAATCATTTCAATTCAACTTCTCTCAACTGGAATAATAAATTGCACACCACTAACATTTAATCAAACTATCTAATTTACCAATAATAGAGAATACCGAAATCACCTACATTTAATTACCATAATTTCACATCATTAACATTTAAAATGACCTTAATTAACATCACTTGTGTCAGTAGGACTACAGGTAGGCCAAATTACAGCAGATCAATGAGGCCAAAGGCCTTATCAAGTATGATGAGGCATGCCATACGGTTGACTATTGGCATGACCGTGAAATGCTAGACTGTATCTGCTCTATCTTTCCATAGCTTTGATTGCACATGGGTTTTGTTGTAGGATTTGGAGGTTTGTGAGCCCCTTGGATCAATTTTGGATGATCTGGAAGCTTTCTGGAATGTACCGGCATGTTCGTTAATTTCTTTTTTGGTTTGGTCTTTTGGCAATCAGGGGCTCTTTGCCTTAGGTTTTTTATTTTATTTTTTTGTGTACTTTTTATTACTTGGTAATATAAACCCCCGACCTTTTCCCAAAAAGAAAGAAAGAAAGGATATATAAAATTGATTTGGAAACATTCTAATACGGGTCAAAAACTCATAATTTTGAATGTACTATTTTTGAAAACTTTTCCCAAGTTGTCCTCTTAATGAATGATGTGACCATAATTTTGTAAGGCCATACTACAAATTATTGTCAATTCATCCACCTTCTGTAACAGCTTAGCCCATATTGGTGGGATAAAGGCACCATGATGATAGTGGTGGTGATACTACAAATAATGTACACAAAATAATATGTTTGATATACTGATAAAAGAATGAACAAATAACTTGTTACCGATGCAATGCAGGATCATCAGAAAGACTTCCCCGTGCTCTAAACCAATACATTTGTCTGCAACCCATGAATGACATTTTATACACATGAAAGAAAATATTTAGCAAAAATCAGAAAGTAGCTTTCTTACTATCAGCTTTACTTACCTTGGTTCCTTTGTACTGAGGTAAGGAAATCTGTCAAGACGTTCACAAGGCCGATACTCTATGGGCATTGGAATAGCATTTTCTCTAGCAAGAATGTTTCGAAACGATCTGTTGTACCCATAAAAAACAGCAGCAAAATAAAAAATCTTTAGCAATTCATATATGATTTCTCCATTGTTCACCTGCTCTACAATGTCTGTAGCCATGAATGGTAAAAGACTAACATTGGAAGCCGTGGATCAGTAACATAGCTTTCCATTATTCTTTCCCTTGGCAAGAGCTGAAGATTACTTGCAAGTCAAAACCAACAGACAGCATTCATCTCAACAAATAAATATGAGAGAAAAATTAATAATAGTGATTTATGAAATCTCACAGAGTCGGGATCAGGTGCTACTGGCATAGGCTTGTGGTGCTCAAAGCCATCTTCATCCGTCTGAAAAAAACAGTGTTGTTACTAAAAAACACTTCATGTTTTAGCAACCTAGGCAGACTACTCATAATTGATAAGGTCTTTCCAGTGACATATCGATCATTGTTTAAGAATCTTATTATGATCCAATCGGCTTCAGTCTAAATATTCAGTCCAATGGCCAAAGGCCAAAGCTTAACAATGTAATTTCATACTTTTCCATAATCATGTCCCAAATCACAAAGTCTTGTATTACTGAAAAAGATACATCGGATCAATGAGATGGCAAGTGCTGGAGCAGGGGCTGGAGCTGTGGAGGATGCAGGCGGTGACACCAAAGGGGGTCTTGGGGCTAATGGCGGAACAACAGGGGGGCGTAGGTGCTGTGGGTGGTTCAGGTTTCATGGAGGCATTGGGGGCAGCAGCAAGTCAGTCAAGGCATGCACCCATTAGGAAGGTGTGATGAGGCTGAGGGTCCATGGATTGCTAGATGAGGGGGTGCGGACCATGGCATGTAGCCTGATTGGGTGGTTTGTTTCATTGGGGGCTCGGCCTAGGCTGGACCTTATTTGGAAGTGGACGATGGAGGTCTAGGGGATTATGGATGTGGAGGTTTGGAGTCTGTCTGAGGAACTGTCATTGTTCATTTTTGAGAGTTTGGAGGATAGGGATGGTGTTCTCTTGGGCAGGCCATGGTTTTACAGCGCCAAGGGGCTGGCGCTCACACATTGGAGGCCAAGGGCTCACCGGGAGCTAGATCTGTTCTCCAGAGCATCAATTTGGGTGCAAGTCTCCAAGATTTTCTTGGGAATTGTGGAATTTGGAGTTTCTAAGAGAGATTGCTAGTTTTATCAAGGAGTTCATCTTTGATAGGCTTATATTGTCCATGGAGTGCATGGGATTTGCTCATTTTTGTGTCTAGCGGGCCTTGTCCTCCAAGGACCTGGTCAAAGAAATTGTGCTTGAGTTGTTTGGGGGCAAGGAAAAGCTCTGGTCAGATTTTGAAAACTTGGAGGAGGAGCAACCGGAGGAGGTGGCAGCTCATCCTAGGAGGGGGTTGCTCTATTTGTGGGGAAATGGCCATAGCAACGCTGAGTGCCCTTTTCGAGGGAAGGGTTGGAGGTAGGATAAGGCACCTCCACGGCCTAAAGAGGTGGCTCCCAAAGATGGAGAATGGATCTGAGTGGGACAGTAGGGCCAACCGTTGGCCCCGCGTGTCAGTTCACATGAGTTGAAGGGACTAGGTGTGGGGAGGCGGGAGCACAACCCATCTCCTACTGCACCACCAACAGTCATGCCCACAAAATCGGGGGTCCAACTCCCCCCGTTGGATGAATGGGTTAACATGGCTAGGCGAGGTTCTTTGCCATGGTTGCCACGGATGTTGGATTCGACCCCTCTACAAAGGGAGGACCTCAACAATGTTCCAGTTTCATCGAAGTCAGGTAAGCCAAGACACCCTTCTAGTCAACTTACATAGGACAAACAGATGTAGAGGAATATAGATTGGGAATACAGCAGACCCTAAAAGAGGTCTACTAGTGTCGATCCACCAGTAAAGCATGAAGATGCTTTCCTGGAACTGTAGGGGATAGGGTATGCCCTACAAAAAAAATACCGTGAGAGAGATTGTGCAAAGTGAGGAATGTGACATTGTTTGCTTGCAAGAAACTAAACTACAGGTTTCAGAGACTTTCTACTTGTGATGGGTGGGTTGGAATCAACACCTGAGGCTATGTAAGGGATGTGTGGGGGGTCTGGCTATTTTGGCTTGACCTGTGATGTCATTGATTGATTCCTCACAATGGAGCATTACTGTTTTTGTGTTGTCACAAGGCCTATGGTTGACAAACTTCTCTAGGGCCCAAGCTTGGGATCTTTGGTTGCAAGAGCTGGAAAGGGTGGTAGCACTAATTCCAAATCAACAAGCATGGCTTATTGTGGCAGACTTCAATCAATGGCTTTACCCTTGGAGAAGTTGGAAGTGGATTGCACCATTCCTCTAGGGGCCCAGGAATTTCAGAACTTTTTGTTGTCGCATTCTCTGGTTGACTTGGATATTGCATATTGTCAATTCATGTGGAGTAATAGACGTAGGGGGGCCGAATGGGTTCTTTCTAGGATTGGTCGTATTTGGATTAGTTCAGAGCTTTTGCTACAATTTGATGTGCGAGTGTTGGGTAAATAAAGGCAGGCTTCTGATCATAGGTCAATCCTTTGCTACGTGGGGGTTCCCCAATGTCGAATGCCTCACTCTTTCAGGTTTGAAGTTTCATGGCTATTCAAACCATGGTTGCACCCCTTGGTGGAAGAAATATGGGGGGATTATTGAAAGGGCAAGGGGGACCCTCGAAACTTTTTGTGGGACGGCTTGCTCCAGTTGAAGTGGGCTATCTGATTGCAAGTGGTGCAAGATAAATTCTCTTTTTGTTTTGACTGAAGGGAGCTCTAGTCCCAACTGAATCTGATGCAAGCTAGGCAAGAGTCAAGTGATGACTTGCAGGATGAAGAAGTTGGGATCCTCAAGTAGCTACAAGTGCTGGACTTGGAAGAGGAAACTTATTGATGGCATTAGGAAGGTGACTGACAAACAAGATTCTTTTTTGCGGCTGCTAAATCTGGAGGACTGAACAAGAATGCCATTAGTATGATGGTAGATGGGTCTCTAGTGGATGATCCTGAAATAGTTGCTCGGCTATTGGGAGAATATTGGGGCAAGATTTGGGCAAAACAAAGTACAATGCTGCTTTCTGTTGAGGTTCCACAACTGTTGAATGAAGGGAACAATGCTTAGCTGCTCAATTCATTTACACTGCAGGAGTTAAAGATGGTGGTTGGGTCCATGAAGGGCGCTAAACCATCGGGACCGGATGGTTGGAATGTTGAATTCTTTAAGGAATTTATTGATATTGTGGGTCCCAATCTACTTTATGCTTTCAACCTAATGTTGGCTAGACACCAAGTGTGCCAAGAGATTAATTGTTCTAGAATTATTTGCATCCCCAAATGGGTTGATGCTTCCTCCCCTGCTCATTTCAAACCTATTGGGGTTTGCAATGTTTTAGTCAGAATCTTCTCTAAGTTGATTGTTTGTCGGCTAGTTCCCCTCATGCCAAAAGTGATTGGCAATAATCAAACGGGGTTTGTTCAAGGGCAGTTTTTGCAGGACCAGGTGATGCTTATGCAAGAAATCTTGCATTCCCTACACATTACGAAATTCCTTGGATTGTGCCTTAAGCTGAACATTACAAAGGCATATGATACTGTTTGTTGGGAAGTGCTCACTAATATTATGTTGTAGAAAGGTTTTGACCTAGCCTTCATTAATTTGTGTGTTCAAATGTAGGAGTCGGCTGCTTTCTCCTTTGATGTGGGGGGTAAGCTATGGGGATTTTATTCCCCTCGTCGAGGGTAAGGCAAGGTGATCCCTTGTCATTGTTGCTCTTTATTATTGCTATGGACATGCTAAAGTATTACTGCAAAGCTGTGGGAGTGCATGGGCCTGAAATTGCAGGGGTGAAGTGCCTTGTTGAGCACTATATGGATGACATGATGCTTCTTAGCTGCGCTAGGGTGCCCCAAGTGTGGAAAATTAATCAGGTGTGCACACCCATGGCATGGGAACTTGGTCTAATGATTAACAGGGAGAAATCCTTGACCCACTATCAATGTGGACTCGAGAGTGAGTAGTCGAATTTCACAAATCATGGGGATTCTCCTAGGTTCTTCCAATGATTTGTATCTTGGGATCCCATTGTTTCACTGGGGGTGACATTCCTCATGGAATGTTGTACTTCAGAAAATTGAGGGCCAGGTGGGCCATTGGGTTGATCATTTCCTATCTAGGAAGGGGAGAATTGTGTTGGCATTAGGTGTTCCAGCGATGGCACACTTTGTGGCTGTTGTGGCTACCCCCCTCAAATTGTTATTCAGAAAATCAACCAACTGATCCAAAACTGTGTGTGGTCAGGGGGTAGAGGGGGCAGTAAATTGCATTTGGTTGAATGGGACAAGGTAGCTCGCCCTCAGGATGTGGTGGGACTTCACATTTTCAAATTTGAAGATGAATTTCTAATGGGGTGGCAATAGCTATTGTTACAATTGATGCAACAAGGGGATGGGATGGCACAATGGATTTGCATTATGCAACATAAATACGATAGGTGGTAGGCGAGGCCACACGATTTGAGGCTCTGGAAGACACTATAAATGCATGTGCAGTACATGATGACACGAAGCTTGATGGGGGAAACATCGCACTAGCTCATTAGATTGATCTATCCACCCACAGTTGGCTGGCAGCAGGTTTGGCAGGGGAGACTGCCAAAGAAGATCAAGGTGTTTCTCTAGCTTGTTGAAAGTAATGCTTTGCTAGTACAAGCATTATTACAAAGAATCGGCCTTAACGTTGATGCTAATTGCCCACTGTGTAATGATGGGCCCAAGATTGTACTTTGCTTCGTTTTTCAGTGCCGCTACATGCAAGACATGTGGCAGGCAATGGGGTGGCATGAATCGACATCATTGATGGGGGACTCATAAGCCACACTGCTTTTATGGGAGGCATGGAAGATACAAAACCATGAGATTTTCCAACAACAGTGTGTCCCTGATCCAGTGCAACTTGTTTTTAGAGTAAAGCAGGCTTGGAGGGAGATTGTTGTGGCTATGGGAATTACGTCGACGTTTGAGCTAGCCTACATGACATTTCGGGTGCGCCTGGGCAGAGCTCTTATTGCGGTTGGAGAGTGACCTAGCCATTCCTGATGAAGCTTTCTTCTCCAACTAGAGAGTTGACAAGATGGAATCTAGGGGAGTCAAGATCACGATGATTGAGACAGCACTGGCCTTTTATTTGGAGACCCTAGCTGTTGAAGAAATTATTTTGCCTTCTTCCAAGGGGCTCCAGGAAGTTGAATTGTTTTGTCTTGGGGCGATGCCACATATGAAGAGTAGGCAGGTGCCCAAATCTTTCCTACCACTAATCTGGAGACTTGTGGCTAAGCTAGTTGATAGATTCTTCATCCAGTCTGGAAATGCTTCCAAGTTACAAAGCACACACTTCATGTTTTTGAAGTGCATGTACCTTGAGCACAAGGTCAACCTACCGAGATTTTTCCTTGAAATCTTGCGGTAGCAGAAGAGGGGGTGACGCTCCAGGCTTATCTTGGCCCTCTAGAGAGATGCAACGGTTGGGCGGCCAGCAAGTAGTATTCCTAGACCTCCCTAGTTGGGGGTGACTGCTAAGGCTTTGGTGGTGTACTCAAGGAAGCGTGTGACATGGCGGGAGTTGCCTGATTTGACTTTGATCATGGTCGTGGCGGAGGCAATAGATTTGGTTGAGCAAGGTGGAGGTGGGGAGGTGGAGATTGTGGCAGAGCTTGCCAAGGTGGCCGAAGAGGCAATGGCCAAGGCCAAGGGAGAAGAGAGACAAGCTTGGGAAGCTCGATGGGAGGAGGCTTTTCAATAGGCTTAGACTAAAATGGAAGCCCGGTTTCAAGAGTGATAGCAAGAGCTGATCAGGCAGCAAACCATGAAGGCAAAGAGCTCTTGGGCGATGATGGTGGATGAGCTTTATGAACAAATTTAGGCCGAGCTGAAGTAGGAGGAGATTGACTGCAAGGAGAGGGAATGGATGGAATGGATTCAATGGAAAAGGGAGCAAGTGGAGGAAGTGCAATGTAAGTGCTAGCTTGATTGGGTGCATGAGCAGAACTCTTGGAAGTGGTTGGAGAAGGGGTGTTGCCCATATGTTATTTTGGACATCGACTGTGAGACCACGTGGGCTACACCTAGGTAGCACATTTGCCACACTTCAGGTAGGTTCCATCTAGATGGTAGAGGTTTGGCTGAGAAGCAAGCTCGGTGAGAGGTGGCTCTTAAGGAGTTCCAACAGGCAACATGCTTTGTGGACTCCAAACTGCACAGGAATACACTGGACATTTTGCATGCTTTGGAGAGGTCAGACTGGGAATGTCATACCTTGGCTATGTGTCTGTAATGGCTCTAGTGGAGCCCTTGTTTCTTGTTACGGTTCAGTCTTTGGTTTAGCACTGGTGTTTGTTAAGGTCTGTTTTAGTGCTGGTTTTAGTTACTGTAAGTCTTTTTTTGGATGAGTCGGTCTGTGGGGGGGATAAGGATGATTCTTAGCCCCCCAGTTTTGTTCACTTGCTCAGTGAGGAAGGAGTTTCTCTTTTGCGATGTTTTTGCGAAGGAGGTCTAGGCTGGTCAGACTGCTTTTGTGGGTTTCCATGTGATCCCCCGGGGGTGGAATCTTGCTCGCTTTTTGTAAATCTTCTGTACAGTTTTCTTTTCAGCAATACATTTCCCGAACATTAGCTCAAAAAAAAGAAAAAAGAAAAAAAAAAGAGATACATCTAGAACTTTTAAAATGTAAGTAGTGTTTTCATGTTGGTTTGAATGTTCTTGAGCTTGCTTTTGGCTGCCCAATGTGATAGGGCCGATTTTGGTGGGGTTGGCCCTAGGGGACATGGTGGGTGTTGGCCTAGGGGGACACCGAATGAATCTTTTATGTCTGGGGGCCAGGGGTGTGGGGGTCCTGTTTTAACTGGCTAGACTGTTTGGGGGTTTGGAAGTTTTTGCATAAACCTGTTTGCTGGGACCTGGTCTGTGGGGTCTGTTTCTGTTCAGGGGTTCTCCCCTGAGCCTGTATATTTATTTTCTCTTGCTCATTATAATATATTCCCAAAAATTGCTCAAAAAAAATGTAAGAAGCAGTTTCCCTCATCCCATGTTCAGATGTGCACAAAATAGATAGAAAATCATGGATAGCTATTATATTCACCTTGTGCATGAAACCAATATTTGTCATTGGTTTCAGGACAACAACTGTCCCTATGTCATCATGAAAATTAACCACAATACCTCCTGAGTTGCTTTGCGAAGATTCATTAGAACTTCTGCCAAGTTCCACCTCGATGCCCCTGGAAATGAAGCGGAGCATCACCTCAAGGAGGAAGCGTACAAGGCATTTCAGCAGGATGCAGCCTTTATGGATACAGAAAGGTATAGGGCAGTTTTAACTGGATTCACCGCCAAGAGCGGGCATTCTGCCCATGCACCTGCTTGCAAAGGCTTATATAGAAATTGGGCCTGGGGCCCTCTCTTGATGTTTCTGATGTTTGGGTTTTGGCTGTGGCTGGTTGATGCTTGGCCTCCTGGACTCTCACCGTTTGTTTTCCTTATTTTGGTTCCTTTCCTTCTTTACAGTGTTAGGAGGCTGTGTACTTTTCAGGTGTCTGTTCTGATAGACCGTTTTTCTGTGGCCATGGTCTACGGTATGGCCTGATAAAAACAGGCAGCGGTTTTAAGGCTTTTTGAGCTTGGGTGGTATTCCTCCCCTTCTCCTTTTGGTGTACATATTTTCCTGGTTTTTGTATTAATACATTCCTCGAACTTTTCTCAAAAAAAAAAAAAAAAATCATTTTTTAAACATATTATTCATCACCAGTATCATTGCCTTATTCCTATCACTGTGGGATACCCAGTTATGGCAGGCAGATGATCTAACAGTGGTTCTATATGGTCAGTTGCCTACCTGACATGAACTTGAATTTTACATTTTTAGAGTTTCCCCACATAGGATATGTGGACTTGAATATTAAGCCTAATGGTTATAGATTGAATCCTCTAGGCTTCACACACCTTACAAATCAATCAATATGATTATAAAGGCCACATTCAACTCAAGCTGATAGGTATATAACATTACCTTGAACGAAGCAAACATTGTAAATATCAATTGTCCTCTTTGCACTGCTTCTATTTGCCTTGTTGCAAAATTTTTTCCATCACGTGCACGCTGAACATTATAAATAATGGGCACTACGGAAAAATACATTATGATTTTTTCCAAAAATCAAAGCGCATAAATAAAACATAAATTTCAAATAACCGAAAAAAAAACATAGAAATGCTTTAGAGAACAAACTTACAATTGTAATCTCCTGCTCGTATAAAGTAAGAATGTAGACTATGAGCAAGCATAAGAGGGCTCACAGTTTTGCCAGCAGCTGCAAGGGCCTATATGACAGCAATGACGAATATTCTCTCGCATAAGTTCATAAACTTCAACTTTGAAATAGAAATTTGAAAAACAAATTAAGAATACAACGATCACCCCAAAATTAATAACAAATTAAAACATATATAACATGGGTAAACGTAAACGAATGAAACAAAACATGCTACTAGAAATTTTCTGTTTTACGGTAGAAAACAAAAGGCAGTAATAAGCAATACTTTGAGAGAAAATACTGATTAAAATGTTGAACCAGTAACTCATAGGATGCAAGCCTTACTGATTCATTTAAACTTAGACTAGCGATTGCCCCTAAATAATGTGGGAAAGAACCAAAAGTTCCTTAAAAGTCCAAAAAAGCTTTCTCCCAACGTAATCAGAGTTGTCCTATAAGCTAGTTGGAATATTGATTTCAGATAGCTTTCTGTGGATAGAGAAGCTCAAGCTTGTGGCACTCCAACCAGACCTGCTTTGTATCTACCCCAAGTTGCTCCTCGAAAAAAAGCCAGTTCACAGCATAATGAGAACAATTATTCAATAAGCAACCAAGCCACTTTTGTTGAGCATCCCAAATCCAAGTCAAGTTGATGATAGCCAACCAGTAATCTTACCAAAAATTACCGATAGTAAAATTACAGAGGATCCCAACAGTTTTAGAATCGGTATTATCAATTATCTCGTGAAAAAAGAAACACCAATTCATAAATTTTGCACCTACAACAAATAAAACTGCTATTGGTATTCATTTTTTTGCTTAAGGAGGACTTGTGAACAGCATGCAAGTAGAACAAAGGGATACCAGGCTAAATGTAGTGCTCCATATTTGTAAATGTGACTTTAATATTCTATTAAATACTTAGATTTGAACTTATTATAGAGCTTATATATGTTTGTAGATGTGCCTAATGCTAATAAATAATATAAAGACTTTTGATTTGGTGACATGAACAAATTTACTATTTATTTCTAATTATTTGTTATTTTAAGTTAAAAATATATATTTTTTATTGACGAGTAAGGATGGAAAACTCTTAGCATTATTTTGGAATAATACTATGAAATTAATGTAATGAAGATCCATGGAGTATTTTGGTGTTTAGTTTGAACTTCTAATTTATTAAATATTTATTTAGTTAAAATATATCAAAAATTTAAATTTGTTCAGTTGTGCTCAAATTTGGTGAGCTAACTCACTTTTACATCTAGAGTATAGATTTTGAGATTTTAATGTTAAATGATTAAAAAGGTACCTTGGGCCCATTTTTTCTTTGCTTTATCACTTCTCATAATTCTAAGGATTGATGCATCTATTACATATCATCTAACTTTAGTAGCACTATGACATCTAGAAAAGAACTGACATCATCAAGAGTGATCACTAACACTTCCCGACACTTACAAAGCTAGAAACCATCAAACATTTGTGTGACTCATTTGTTTTAAGTTTTATTTTACAAGCAACACCAATGGATGTGGTTGGATGTACTCCTAATCATCCACTATGTTTTCGCAATACAAGATCATTTAATCTATAATAGACTTCAAACAATGGTTGGGAATAAAAAATGTATAGGTTTCAACAACTTTGCCCATGCAATGTGGCATTGCATTCCCATATTGAGGGCCATCAAACTTCAAGAATCCAGTCACCATTCGGCCATGAGTTGGGTTATCCTCAAGTTCTAAACTACACAAACAAGGTTTGGCTCAACCGTCATTTTTGAATGATACATACATGAGGTACGTACACACTTATGAATGATACCTACATTATTGAAAACCTTTGGGTGTTGTGCAACTCAACCCCCTTAGGTCCAATAGCTTAGGCTATTAAGCCAAAGTAAGCATATATATGGGTGGGCTTGGATAGTGGCGCTTATCTCCACATCCAGGGTAGGGTGTATGCAAAATAAATAAACAATGCAACCCATCCATTCAAGGTATGGGGATGGATATATTATTATTAGAATGATTAGTTTTTTTTTTTTTTTGAGAGAGAGAGAATGTTCGGGATTATATTATTGGAAATTAAATACAAGAGATAATACACAATTTCAAGTCAACGACATTGGCCCAAATGGGAGGCCTTGAGCCTCAACTAGTTGTGAGAACTAAAATCCAAAAACTAAAAGCCAAAAACAAAAGAGGGGGTGGGGGGCGCAAACAACCCCACGGATAGTCACAACAATCCTCATCCGACCACCTGGAACATGGGGCCCAAGGCCACAGGGGGGGTGGGGCAGAAGAACGCAGCCTCGCTATGTACACGTCAGCAGCCTATGATAGGCCCAATGTGGACGTTCAAGGGCATAGAAGATATCCAACATATTATGGTGAAGCTCGGAGTCCACAAAACTAGCAGCTTGTTGAATTGCTTGCATGGCTGATTCACCCTGGCTTCACTCCTCGACCGACATCCCCCCGTTCGGGTGGAAGCGCTTCCCCCCACGAGCAATCATAGTTGATGCCCAAGACGATGTACAGACACCATCCATCCTGAAGCCATTGGCGCACGCTCTACTCATGCACTCGATCCAACTGGCGTTGTCTCTTCCCTTCCTCTTCCTACCCCTGCTCTTGCTATGCTCGCTCAGCCGCCTCACACTCTCTATAGGTGGTTTCTTCCTAAATTAATTCCTCCCAAACTTGAGCCCGAATCTCATCCACCAGCCGGCCTGGGCCACTTCCACCAGCAAGGCTTGCTACCAGATTAGCTCTTGTTTCTACTCGTGGAAACGGGTTTCCAACTCGATCTGCACGTGCGCGAGGGCTTCATCCCATTTGGCCTCCCACTCTCAATGCTCCGCATCGCACGCAGCAGCCACTGCCTCCACTATCGCACGACGCAACTCCTCATCTTGTCTCTCTTTGCACTCTGACACTCCAGGTGGGGAGACCTCCGACATCGCCATGGTGTTAGAGGCCCACAGTCCCCCATGACTGCTCCACCTCCTGGAGTACGTCACTGCAAGTTCAATCCCCGAGACCCCTAGGCAGGCTGATAGGGAGGGCCCAAGTGGGCAAACCCCCAAAAAGGGAAAAAGAGGGGGGGGGGGGGACCTCGGCTCCGCCTAAGGCTGCACCCCCACCACAAGGCTAGGACAAGCCCAGAGTGGTGGCCTCGCTTCTACTGTTGCAGTGTCGCTAGAAAAAAGTGGGGTAAGTTAACCCTAATCCCAAGCTTGAGGCACTTAAGGAAGGCAAAATGAATGCCCTAGAGCTTGGACCCATTACCAGACTACACGAAAAAATAGTCCACCAAATTAGTAGCCTGGGCCCAGACAGGTGGCCAGGAGGATCTGGGAACTTGTTGACTTTGCGTGCATGGCACTAGTCCAGTGAAAAATAGTTCAACATCGTGCAACCCACACATGGTGGGCAAAATGATTTCGCCTTCCACCTAGGCCCCCAAACACCTGGCAATCGAGGACTCTGTGATAATGACTTCAGTACCTCGAAAAAAGGTGTGGTCCTCTCACCAGTTAGAAAAGAAAGTGTCATCTGGGAGGGTTGGATCTCCCACCATCCACAGCAGGACATTATTCTAGCTACACCGTTCCACTAGTCCCCACAGCTCCTCGTCCTCTTGGAACGCCACGCAGTCAGGTTCGTAGCTCAGCATAACCCCCATCGCCGCTTCGATTTCCCTCCACGCAGATATGGCTTGCAAAACCACTTGCAGAGCATCCTTGGGGGGTGCGGGGGGGCAGACAACGCTATTGAAAGATTTTGTGGTTGCGTATTTTCCATGCTACCCATAAAAGTAGTGTGGCTTGGGAATCACTTGTCAATTTAATTGGGGGAGCCCAGCCTATCTCTCGCCACATGGTGCGCATGTAGGTGCATTAGAAGGCGAAGTGTTGGACGATCTCAAGTGCAATGCCACACAATGGGCAGGTGTCGTCGAGAACGAGGCCTCGCCTATGTAAATTCGTCTGTACAGGTAGCGTGTTGTTCTCCAGCAACCACAAGAAAACTTTAATTTTTTCGAGCAACCGTCCTTGCCAAATCTGACACCACCTTGGTACCGGCGGGTACATAGCTATCAGCAAGCGACATGGCTCGAAATTCAACCACCCTTGCATCTTCATTTTCAACGCATGGTTGCAGAGTGATGCCATGGTCTTGAATCCTGTGTTCTCACCTACCATTGTACGTACTTGGCATTCATGATTCTGACCCACTGGGTCGACTCCCCGATCTGATGCGTAAAACGAAGTAGCAATCATTGTTGACCCAACGTCAGTTCATCCTCAAATTTCAAGATCTCCAGCCCCCTGCAGGTTGGGGCCACGCGGTCTGGTCCCAGTTGGTTAGGTGCAATTTGCACC
>MNCI01019108.1:47583-87259 GCA_015680685.1 Gnetum montanum | reverse complement strand
CATTTTTCGTTTTTGTTTTTGGCTTCCCCCCGGGGGGGGGGTGCCCCCCCCCCCCCCGCCCCCCGTTTTTGGGAATCGGTGTTTTCTTTTTCGATGACCTTCGTGGCTCTCGGCCGCCGGCCGGACGGGTGCGACGAGTTGCCGGCATCAGTCGGGGGATCTCTCCCCCCGGAGGGGCCACCGTTGGTGACCCCTATTGTACTATCCTGTAACTATTTTTTTTTTTTGATCTTTTCCGTAATAGAATCCCGAATACTTTCTCAAAAAAAAAAAAAAAAAAACTACTAGTTAAGATTAATGAAGGGAGGTGCATAGGCCCTACAATCAACCCACCATTGCATTGAGTCATATCCTTATTAGTTGCTAGTGTAAGTCTAGCCTCATGATCCAAGAGGTAGACGTAAAAAAAAAATTTGTAGCAAATTTAGAGGGTGGTTATTAGGGGTCCTACACTAAAGCGATGCTTGCTATAGCCAAAGCAATTACCTTAAATAGAGGACATGTAGGAAACAATGAGGCAATGAAAATACATTAGAACTCCACTCTCTCTATGTATGTAAAGTACATATAGAATTCCTCATTAAATAAACATGGATTCAGTTCATGAATCAAAGTTTAATGAAACAATTTTTCTAAGTTGCATATGTGTATCAAACAGTAGACGTGCGTGTATCATTACATGTCTATGAAAAATTTACAGCATTTGCAACATGATTTGTAATTGCATCCAATAGACATTCAAAAGTAAATCTATCACCTTAGATGTGTTTAATATAATTTTTATTGTAATGTTAATGATCAATACATGATGATGCATCCAATGACCAGACAATGCCACTGATTTTGATGACAAGATTCAGAACACACTTGCATTGGACAAAAATTAAAACTATAGAACTCTTAAACAACAAAATTATATAAAAAATAAGACAATCTCCTAATCCAATTCCAAATCAAGCTCAAGACCATTATAAAAAGAACATTAAATAAATGTGCCAATCTAATTCAACAATTCTCCCTAAAACCTCCTACCTAAAAGAAAGTTGAGTTTGCCAATTATCAACTATCCATGAACTCACAAATTTAATCGATGTTAAATTTTAACCGCCATGTAGACACTTTGCGAATAGGCATACTTCGTGTTGGCACAGGGGCTGATGGGGGAGTCTTCATGGCAAGTTATTTGAGGCTTGTATCCGCTAGCGGATGGATGGAAATGCATTTGGCAGGGCCAGCTACCAAAGAAGATTAAGGTCTTTCTTTGGTTAATGGAACATAATGTGCTTCCTGTTCAGGCATTATTAAAATGACAAGGGCTACTACACATTAATGATGAGTGCCCTTTATGCTCCAGTAGGCCCGAGACAGTAATACATTTTGTTAAGTAGCGCCCGTATGTACGGGACATGTGGAGGGCTGTGGGTTTGCATGGGCCAACACATTTAATGGGGACTCCAAAGTGGCACTTATTTTATGGGAGGTTTGGAAAATAAGAAATCAGGCTATTTTCAAACAACAACATATTCTAGTGCCCGAAGCAATTCTAAGTCACACTAAGCAAATGTGGCAAGAAATCACTGCCGCGATGGGGGTAATGCTAACTTATGAGCCGACATGTGTGGCGTATAGGGCAAACCAAGAGTTGTGGTGGCTAGTTGAGTAGGTTGGGTGGAGTGAGGTTCTGCCACGCTTGGAAGGGCACCTGACGTTGGCTGATGATTCTTTCTTTTCCAACTAGAGTGGAGACACCACTGAGTTTAGAGGCATGAGGACGTTGGCCATGGGCGAAATAATTTTACTAACGGTGTGTGGGTTGCATGATGTGGACATGGTTTTCGTTGTGGTTGTGCCACGTACCAGTAGTGGCCATGTGCCAAAATTGGCACTGCTACTGATTTGGCGACAGGCAACTGAGTTGGTGGACAGATATTTTGTCCAGTCTGGGAATGCCTCCAAACTTCAAAGTGCACATTTTGCATTTTTGAAGTGCATGCACCTTGAGAGGCAGGTTAAATTCCCCAATTTTTTTCTAGAAACGTTGTGTAAACAACAACGTGGTCGGCATTCGGGGTTAATTATGGCTATTCGGAGGGAAGCATTGCTAGGGTAGCAACACAGGCCGCCGCTTGTGGTTACACCGGTTGGGCTTACCACACCATGTAAGGCAATGTATTTGCATCAGCAGACGCCGTGGAGGGGTTCGGCTTACCCTGCTTTGAGCATGGCGGTGAAGTTCACCGAGGACCCTAAAGGTTTTGGTTCATTGGCAAGCAATGGTACTTCAGCTACATTGCTACACATGGTAGAGGAAGTGGCAAAGAAGGCTAGGGCAAAGGAATGACATAGCTGGGAGGCAAAATGGGGTGCCTAGGAAGAGGCTTTTCATCGGGAGAAGGCCCAATTGGAGGCTCAGTTCTAGGAGAGAGAAAAGGAGCTGCTAAGGCAACATGCACTCCATGCTAAGAGTTCTCAAGTGGCAATGGTCAATGAGCTACGGTCCTAGATTAGGGCCAATTGCAAGGTGAGGAGGAAAGGCCAAGATCATGAGTGCTTGGAGGAGCAAGAATGGGAACAGGAACAGAAGGAAGCAGCATAGATGAGGAGACAAGTGGATAGAATGCATGCTTAGAACATCTAGATGTGGCTTAGGATTGGCCGATGCCCTTATGTGGCTATGGATATTCACTATGATACTACATGGTCAACTCTACGCAGACACATTCGTAAAACTTTGTTCAAGCTTCAGCTGGACGAAATGGGCTCTACTGTCGACTATGCGAGGAAGGAGGCCACGTTTAAGGATTTCCAAGAGGTCGTGGCTTTCGTTGACTCTAAGCAGCATTGGGGGGATGCTTAATGATATTCACGGTCAAGAGATGCCTAATTGTGCATGTCAATGCTTGCCTAAATGTCTATGGTTGACTAGTGGGGGCCCTAGGGGACCCTACGTTTTTATGATGTTTTTCCTTTGTTCGATCTTGAGTTGCAGTTGGGAGGGAGGAGGTGGTACCTAACACCCCAAGTTTTGGGTATTTGGTAGTTTTGGGGAGGGGGGTGGTTTGGTGGTAACCAACCCCCTTGGGTGGGTGGGGCCTCCTCCCCTTGCCATGATGTAACAAACTGCTGTCCAGTTTTTTCTTTTTAGCAATACAATCCCGAACATTCTCTTAAACAAATTTGTTAACTATCATGTATCTAGATAATTATATTATTAAAATAGTTCATGCTAATTTTAAAAAATGTGAAACCCAAACAACTGAATTTACAAGTTTTATGTCAAGAACATGTAGAATGTGGCTTTCTAGGTATATATCCAAATAATTTTCAGGAAAAAATCAAACCTTTTGAAAAACTTAATAATAAGAAAAAATTAACAAAAGAAATCCATGTACATGAAGATAAAATTTTTAGTAAATAATGTTTCAAAGATTTCATGATTTGATGTTTGACAGGCTCGATTAGACAAACCTGAGAAACTAATTGCCCACCATAAACATTCCATCGTCTTGGAGCATTGGACAAAGTAAATCCACGGAAGATATCTCCCTTTAAACAAAAACAAATGAATTACATTTCCTCTTTAAAAACACAGAATGCTGTTAGTAATAAAACAAATTTCCCCTAAACAGATTAGAACAACAGATCAATGCATGCTTATAGTGATTAAGTGAGACAGAGATCTCATTTCGCAAGTCACATGATCAGCAGGTCAGAACCGTTAAATGTTGACACTACGAAAAAACAATTTCTGTCCGACTGAACAAGAAAATAGACGTAGGGAGGAGTTTGTATTATTAATTCACAATTTGCAAGCTCTTCAGATTTACATCACTGCAGGTGTATTATGTTTGAACAAAGAAACAGTGACAAGAAAGATACCATGTACCCGTATTGGAAAGATAAAATTCAGAAAATACATTGAAAGAAAGATGTTAATTTAAAATTAATCAAAGATACCATTATTAAATCCTAAGACAATAGCTCAATAAAACAAATAAGATATACCAGCTAGACACACAAGATGTGTATTGAATTAATGACCAACCACATTGGCCATTAGAAACTAGCATAGAAATTTAACGCAACATCAGAAAAGACATGCGAAAAACACGAAATTTATTCTAGATGTCGAATCTAATTCAGCCAACCACTCTTTTGAACTATATCTGGAATCACAGCATCCTACAAAACTGTTTTCCAATACCCAAAAGACTTCTGACTCACCTAAGCCTAGCATACAGGGTTTGTTGGGACAAGACCTAGGATTGTGAAATGTTGAGTGCAGTGTGGAACTATCACTTCCTGCATCCTTCGAGTATCTATATGCCTCAAGGTTTAAACACATGACCTGTGCTTTTGTACCATGCACATAAACTAAAGATTGTACAATACAATATGTGATAAACCAAGGATCATCTACTAAATGCGATGAACCTACTTGATACACCACAATATTTAATACACCTGGTGCAAAGTCTACCTCAATAGACCCCAAAGGACCCATTCCACAAGTTTCCTAAGCAAATTAAACTTAGCAAACAAGAACAACACAAAGGAATGGAAAAAATTCTCCCTTCTATTAAGACAACTTTCAAAATGTAGAGAAATACATCAAAGATGAGAAGCCAAGGTCAACTCACAACTCTTCCAAGGATCTTAGAGGCCATGCATTTCCCATCTCAATCCTCCATTGCTTACACTTGGAGCATAAGCTCAAGACAAGACACTTATAAGAGATTCTCTCAACCTCTTTCAAGTGCTCTCCTGTGCCTCTTATTCAAATGGATACAATATCCTAGTACAAGCTCTCCCTTACTGGCACTCAAACTCTCTTGCACAAGCTCTCAAGAGACCTCTCCAATCTCTCACTCTTGCCCAAACTCAAGCCTTGGACACTTATTTATAGATTTTCATGTGATCTTTCATCTTCCTTTGCATTCAAAAATACAAATTAATTTTTGTTACTCACCAAAGTAGACATCTTGTGGCCAGAAAGGATGTCTTGCCTAAGTGCAGATGAGTTGCAAGAGACATCTAGCATACAGAGGAGACTTCTATCATGCAAACAAAACATCTATACTCAGGAGTAGACATCTATCTTCTAGAAGAGATGTCTATCATGTAGGGGAGACATCTACACTCTAGAGGAGATGTCTATCTAAGTCGGGCCAAAAATCAAGATGGTTATTTTGAGGTTTAGAACATTTGGACACCTCCAAACAAGGCCCCATTGACCTTAGAACCCCCTAAACTCATTAAAATAGGCTCCAAACACCCCCAAACATGCCAAAATACCCTAGAATCATCACCAACAAGGCCAACACAAGAAGACACACACAAAATTTTTTTAAAAAAATACATTGAGGATTACAAAAGGGCTGGGTTACATCCTCATCAACACCTACCCAACTCAACCATCAGAAGCATTACTCCCTGATGAACATTAGCTTCTCCCTCCACATAAGGCTTTAATCTTAACTCTAATTATTTTATTTCAGAAAATTATAGCACACAACATAGAAAAAGTGTACTACTATATTCAGGTAAGGATGTGTAAGCAATGCAAGCATTATTTAATCTAACTAAATTATAAGTACAGTTTCAAACTTAAAAGGGAACTCACTTCAAGATTTTCTAACTGTAGTATGAGTTCTACTTCAGGGCATGAACCAGCATCTTTTGTCGCATCCCAAATAGATTCGGGGGAAAGCAAATGGAGATGTTCTTTATCTAAGACAAAGCAAATCACCTGCAAAATTCAAATTCTTGCATGCATTAAACATCTTTTCTTATTTCATTCAACATTTTGAAACTTGTTCCGCCTTCAATATCAGAAAATCAAGTTACAAAAGTAATGATATGCACTTAGATCCAAACAGAAATGAGGTGTTCAATTAGTGGTGAAAGTCTTGGCATAGAAATCTTATGTCACATGTTCAATTCCAATGGGCAACATATGGATTAAAAAAAATCTGCAAAAGGAATTCTGAAACTTCTCTATCTAATAGACCCAAGAGTGTCTCAATGGATGTAAGTAAATTTTAGTTTCAATGTCAGAAATCAAAGCAACCGACAATTTCAACTGAATAGAAAGAAACTTTACCTTGCTGACAGCCATCACCTCTGTTTGATTACCTTGTTCCGCACATCCTACAGAAATTAGAGGAAAAAGTCAGATTTATGAACCTTTTTGTCAAATGAATATGCTAATTACACAAAAACCTCTAATTCTGCAAACATGCTTTAGACAATAATAGCTACAAACATAGTTGATGAAAATGAACTTTTTGCCAAATCAAATTATTTTTCATCATTATTATCATACTTCTAAATGCAGAAGACCATGGATCATTTTTTTTTTTTTTCATTTTTTAGATTCTGGATTGCAGATCACTCAAAATTATAACTTGGAATCATGTGATATCGCAATATTGAAATAACATGAAAATATCATATGTTTAACAGTTTTTGGAAATTATATGTACTTATATTAACAAATTGTAATAAACAAGTTAGAATTTAACTAGAATCATAATTCAAAATTGCTTGGAATCAGAATCACAATTCCCACAGCGATCCATATCACAGTGACCTCAATCGAGATTCCGGATAGCTGGAATGAAGATTCTGATCCAAATTTCATGAGAATAATTATTATTATTATGAATTAAAACTAATAAATTGTTATTATAAAACAAAACCTTTTTTTGATCTCAAACGGAAGGACCAGCACAAGCTTCATGGTATTTATTACAACCACAGAACTAATACTATTATAGTAAAAATGTGTACAAAATCAGTAGCCAATACAAAGTAACCCAAAGGGAATCTATTCAAATAAGGATAGCTGCTTTGATGTCGTGGTTGTCTGCACGTCAAAAGATGCAAAATTGACCAACTAATAAATATATTGTACTCCTAACACCTACACACCTATAGTTTGAAGTCATGACAAATTGTGCTTCAATATCACCCACTTAAAGGTCAGGGAATTATTACTATCCCATTTAACAACTAATATTCTGAAAAATACATTAAGTATAACTCTTCCAAAATTTAGATTTTGATTACATTCCTAGTCGTAGTACTTTAAAAACCATCATTACTGTAGCAACATTCATTTCTACTTGTAGAACAATTAGCAGAAGCACATTCAAAGACACTTTCGCATATCATTAAAACACTGTGCTGCCTGCCTTGTTGGCTTGAAGTTTGAACAGATAGGTGGGAAGTAACATAATCATTACAACTTGGTCAGCCCATTCCTAAGGGATCAAAAACCAGTCAGGTGGGAAGTAACACAAAATTCCTCATGCCACCACCATGTCTTCACTACATCACGCCTAATCTCATTGTACTTCAAATATTATTTTATTAATATCTTCTATATATTCTCTTTTTACATGTTCAAAAAAGATCAAAATATTTAGCAAAAAAATACTCAGGAGTAGACATCTAAAAAAACTCAAGAGGAGACAAAACATCTATACTCAGAAGTACACATCTAACGATCAAAATATTTAGCAAAAAAAATACTCAAGAGGAGCCTAGGGTGGTGTTAACTATGTGCTTAGGTGACGACGAACGGATGGGTGCGAACGGAGGGAGCAGATGCGGGGCGAGTGGAGGGAACAGGCATGGTACAAATGGTGATGATGCACAGTCTGGCCCACAGGGGGCCAACCCCAAGGGACAACCTACAGAGGGACATGATGCAAGGGGTTCTGGAGTGGTGATCAAGGACATTAAGGAATGCTCCCAATCAGACAATGTCATGTGCCTTTGGGTTAGTGGACCGCCAATGGAGCGGGTGAGGACGATGGAACGTAGTTTAATAGGATGTTTCATGTCCTCTAGCGCCCACCCCCAAATGGACCTTATCCGGTGGGGCACGAAGGAGGTGTGGGGAGTTAAGGCGATTGACGTGTGAAGCATGTCAAAGGACCTGCTTCTATGCATCTTTCAAGAGCAGGAAGACCGCAATACGGTCCTTCAGGGTGGACCGTGGTTCTATGGTGCCAGAGGGCTCGCTCTAACCCCTTGGCAACTAGGGGCACATAGAGAACTGGACTTGTTCACTTGTGCGCCAATTTGGATGCACATCTCTGGGATTCCATGGGAAATGTGGAGCCTAGACTTCCTAAGATGTATTGTGGGATTTTTCAAGGAGTTCATCACCTTCAACAAGGTCACGCAATCGATGGAATGAATGGGTTTTGCCCGTTTCTATGTTTGGAGGGCCTTGTCCCCAAAGGACTTAATCAAGCAGGTTGTGCTCAAACTCCTTGGCGATGAGGAACAACTTCAAGCCGAGTTCAAAAATTTGGAGACTAAGCCACCAATGGAGAGAGTGCCGCGCAGGTTGCTCCCTATGTAGGAAGAATGGACACCGTGAGCCTGCTTGTCGAGTTCAGGGTAGGGGAGCATTGTTGGCGCAAGCTACAGCTCATGAACCGGATGTAGGTGAGGGTTGGACTGCCATAGGGCAAAAGGGCCNCCCCCCCCCCCCCCAAGGCCTCCCTACCATGGTAGAAGCAAGCACGTAGCTTTTCTCCGGTCTCTCCGCCCTTGGTTGAGCCAATTGTGCCAGGGATCAAGCTTCCCTTGCTTGGCGATTGGGTTAATGTGGTTCGGGAGAGTTCAAGGTCTCAAAAACCCAAGGAGGCTTGCCCACACTCAAAGGATTCCAAGTGCATTCTGATGTCACCAGCGAGTGGCCAATCTGGCCACCCCTCTGAGAATCTGGTGCAAGATAGGCATACAAACAGGAGTATTGACTTAGGGCTACAGCAGACCCTGTAGGAGGTCTACTCGCGTTGCTTGACCAGTCATGCATGAAGCTGCTTTCATGGAATTGTAGGGGACAAGGTATGCCCTACAAAAGAAATACCTTGCGACAAATTGTGTGCATTGAGGATTGTGACATTGCATGTCTTCAGGAAATCAAATTGCAAGCGGCAGAGGCATGCCACCTTCAATGGGAGGGTTGGAAAGTGCATCTACAACCCTATGTGGGACGGGTAAGAGGCCTAGCCATCCTAGCGTGCTTTGAAATTCTATTGGTTGACTCATCACAATGGGCCCTGACGGTCCACATTCCATCCCTAGGCCTATGGTTGACCAACTTCTATGGGGCCCAAGCTTGGGAGATGCGGCTATTGGAATTGGAACAAATGGCGGTGTTGGTGCCAAATCGCCAGGCATGGCTCATTGTTGAGGATTTCAACTAGCAACTCCACTCCTAGGAGAAGTCTGGTGCAGGCTATTTGTGCCCCCCTGGAGCTCAAGAGTTTCAAGACTTCTTATCATCTTACTCTCTTGTAGACCTGGCGATTGAAAATTGTCAATTCACATGGAGCAACAGGCAAAAGAGGGCCAACCACATCCTCTCTAGAATTGATCGAGTTTGCATTAGCTCAGACCTCCTTCTGCAACTGGACATGTGGGTCACGAGACAAGAGCAGGTCTCCTCAGATCACCAATCACTCATTTGTAGTATTGGGCCTCCAAGGAAACAAGCCCCTTAGTCATTTCAATTTGAGGCCGCATGGTTGCACAAGCCCTGGTTACGCCTGTTGGTTGATGACATCTGGGTAGACTACCGACCACGCTAGGGGGATCCTCGGAACTTTCTTTAGGAAGGGCTCCTGCACCTAAAGTGGGCTATTAGGTCCATCCCAATGGAGGAAAAGTTCTCGTTCCGAACGGGCTCTACAACCCTCCATTCCAGACTTGCCCAGGTGCAACACCGACAAGAGGCAAGGAAGGACCTAAATGACGAGGAGCAGAACATTCTAATGCAACTACAAGCGCTTAACTTAGAAGAGGAAATCTATTGGAATAAATGATCACGGATCAGGTGGCTCAAGGAAGGAGATAGATAGACGAAATTCTTCTTTGCCGCAACCAAATCCCGTCGGTGGAGCCAACGACATTTGTTGCTGACTAATGCAGGGGACCTAGTTGATGATCCACAGGACATTGCCTGAGAGCTAGCAGCATATTGGGGAGTGATCTAGGCAAAGCCGCCCACAATACCAATGTCGATGCGGGTTCCACAGGTACTAGGGGAGGAGCACAATGCTCATTTGTTGAACCCTTTTACTTGGCAAGAGCTAAAAAGACCATTGGGGCTATGCCTAGAGGGAAGGCACCTAGGCCAGATGGTTGAAGTGTCAAATTCTTCAAGGAATTTTTTGATATTATGGGACCCAACATTCTCGACGCCTTTAATCTAATGTTGACCAAGAGGCAGGTTCATCACAAGATCAACTGCTCCCAAATTGTGTGCATTCCCAAACGTGTGAATGCTTCCTCTCCGACTCACTTCCAACCCATAGGGGTCTGTAACGTATTGATCCAAATTTTCTCTAAGATGCTCAAGCAAAGGTTGGTCCCCATCATGCCCAGGCTTGTCAAGGACCACCAAACGACATTTGTTCAACGGTGGAACTTGCAAGACCAGGTGCTCCTCATGCAGGAGCTCCTTCACTTCTTGCACCTCTCGAAGTTCCCTAGATTGTGCCTCAAGTTAGACATCGCAAAGGCATATGATACAATTAGTTGGGAGGCAGCTACCACCATTATGAGGTAGAAAGGATTTGATCCGGAATTCATCCAACTATGTATCCACCTACAATCATTGGCTGCATTCTCCTTCGATGTGGGGGGACGTCTGTGGGGACTCTCGTCCCCTAGAAGGGGATTGTGGCAGGGAAACCCTCTTTCACCTTTGCTCTTTATCATCGCTATGGACCTATTGAAGTACTATTGCAAGGTTGCGGGGGTGGGGGACCTAAGAATTGCTAGGGTGGAGTGTCTGGCTGAGCACTATGCAGATGACACAATGTTGATCAATCAAGCTAGGGTCTCACAAGCGTGAAGCATTAACCAGGCACTTACATGGATGGTTGATGAGCTTAGCCTGGTGATAAATCATGAGAGGTCGTCAGCACACTTCCTCAATGTCGACGCATAGGTTAAGCGCCAGGTAACACAAATTCTGGGGTCCCTTCTGGGATAGTCTAGGACTCCTATCTGTGCATTCCACTATTTGCTTGGGGACGGTGTGTGGCTTGGGGGATAGTTCTGGCAAAAATTGACTCATGTAGGACACTAGGTGAATCGTTTCCTTACCCATAAAGGGCGGCTGGTTCTAGCATCAAGGGTGCTCATGGCAATAGCACGTTTTGTGGCTATTGTCACTACATCCCCCCCCCCCCCCCCCCCCCCTCTCTTCACGGGCCGTCATCTAGGCTATTGACCAACATATTTGTAATTTTGTGTAGTCGAGAGGTAGAGGGGGTGCAAACTACACTTAGCCAGCTGGGATCAAATTGCGCACCCTCGGGCTGCAAGGGGCTTCGGTGTCTCCAAATTCGAGGACGAAATGACATTCAGACAACATATGCTATTGCGATTCACCCGCCAAGACGCAGAGACGGTGTAGTGGATACGAATAATGAATGCCAAGTATGTCAGGCGGCAAGCAGGGACACATGACTCAAGGCCGTGGCGAACACTTCGCACCCATGCATAGCGCATGTAGCTGCAGAGGTGGTTGGATTGCAAGCCGCGTCGACTTTTATCTACCATGTACTAGTCGGTGCCAGGCTAGATGCAAATATGGCAAGGGCAATTGCCAGAAATAATTAAAATGTTCTTATGGCTCCTCAAAAGCAATGCCCTGCCTATCCAAGCAAATTTAAGGAGGTGCAACCTCAACATTGATGCCATCTACCCTCTCTACAGGAACGGGCTAGAAACTATACTGCACTTCACCTTTCAGTGCCTTTACATGCGCGCCATCTGGCATGCAACAAGATGGCCTCCCCCTCTGCTACTATTGGGAAACTCCAAGGCCACGTTACTTTTATGGGAGGCCTGGAAAACCTGAAATCATAATGTCTTTCAACAGTGCCGCTTGCCCCCCCCCCCCCCCTTGCAAGTGGCTTCACAGGCTGAAAGAGCGTGGGCGAAAACCATGGCAACAATGGGGGTTATACCAACCTACGAACCTGATTGCACGACATTTTAGGCAAATACCAAGCTCTAGGGGATGGTGGAACATTGTGGATGGGACCATGTCTTGCCGCAGCTGGTGGATGACTCGACCCTCCTGGACGACACCTTTTTTACCAATTGGCAGGATAACCAAACGTTTTTCCAAGGAGTCGAAATCACCCTAACAAAGACAACAATTGCCAGATGTCTAGGGGCCCAAGAAGAGGGTGGAATCATTTTGCCCACTACCCGAGCATTGCACGACGCTGACATGTTCTTTATTGGGTTGGTGCCACACACGCAAAGTCGACAGGTACCCAAATTAGCTCTGCCACCTGTTTGGGTTCAGGCTACTGAGTTGGTTGACCGTTTCTCTGTCCAATCTGGCAATGGGTCCAAGCTCCAGGGCATGCACTTCACATTCCTCAAATGTTTGAAGTTGGGGGCTAAGGTTAACCTACCTCGCTTTTTTTTTGGTTGTCTTGCAACAACAGAAGAGAGGGCGCCATTCTAGGCTTATTCTAGGCTTCCAGGAGCGAGAGTAGGAGCTGCTTCAGCAACAAACCTTGATGGCAGAGGTGGCCTAAGCCCAACTAGCTGACGAGCTCCATGCGCAAGTCTAGGAGGAGTTGCTGCAGGAGGAGGCCACTCACAAAGAGCGTGAGAGGGCAGAGCCAATGCAACAGGCTCAGAAGCAGGAAGAGGAAAGGCAAAGACAAAGGCAACTAGATCGAGCACACAAACAAAGTGCACAACAGTGGCTTCAAGAGGGGAAGTGCCCATATGTGGTGTTGGGCATAAATTGTGACTACTCGTGGGGGATGCTCCGATAACACATCTACCATACATTTGCACGTTTCCACCTAGACAAGGGAACTTCAGCTGAAGAGCAGAGTTGTCGGGAGGCTACCATGCAAGCAATTCAGCATACAACCAATTTCATGGATTCCGAATTACATAGTAATACATTGGATATTCTCCACACTCCCAAGCGACCGCATTGCATGTGTCATGGGTTGCCTAGACATCGGTAGTCTCCCTACCATGGGCTTGGATATGTTTTCCCATTGTTTCTTGTTGGCCGACTTGGCCTTGTTTTGTGATATGGATCTGCGACATCTAGTTGTAAGGTTTGGGGCTTGGGGTTTGCCCCCTAGTCTCTTAGTGTGCTACCGCTCAGGGGTCTCCCCCCTTTCGCAGTTTAGTTCGTGTTGGCCACCTCTGGTGGCCTGATTTGTAATTTTAGCCTTTCTTTCTAGTAATTTAGTTTCATCCTAAAAATTCTCTCAAAAAATATATTAAAAAACACTTGTAAATTCTCTCTCAATATGATTATAACAAGATTTAGAATAACTAGTTTGGCAATGTTTGGAAGTCACAGTGAGTTAATTTTGGGTTTCTTTGCTACCTTAGGTGAATCTGGATTTTAAGATGTTCAATACTTGATAAAATTATGAGATGAACCCTGGTGAACCATAAAAGAGGAGTCATACCATGGTACATTGACAACAATAAGAATAAGAATATGCTATTGATGTCATTGATGCAACAAGAAACCCAACAGCCTACTAAAAGCTCTTGTAATTTTCCTCATGCTGATCTTACACATGCTTAGCCATGTGGTGCACCTTGTCAGGATGGAGCGTGCATGACATCTACCTAATGTACTTTCTAAGGCTATCCCATGGCATATACTTGTTCATGCCAATAACTAAATATGGATAGTTGCCCACCCTAAACCATAGTCAAGCAATGGAGGTCAACATCTTGTTTTGGCATTTTTTCATAGCCTCCTCTTCTAAGAACTCCTTTGCCCACCTTAGCAACTCCTCCTCCTTTTTTCCCTACTTCTCTATCTCCCTTTGTAGGTGTTCCTCGATTTCCTCATGCAACCGCTCCTCAAGGATGCTACATTAGATAGCGTCCTAGACCTCCTACTGTTGTCGAGCCTCCTCCTCTCATTTTTGCCTCTACTGCTCCTCCTTCCTATGTGCTTGGTCCTCTCTTTCTCCCCTACACCACTCCTCAACCCTCACTCATTCAATCTCTTGTGTGGCCTTGCTTAAACCGAACAAGAACATGTCCTCCAATTCCTTCCTTAAAGTGCTCTCTCTCTTGAGCAGTTTCTTCTACCACCAAGATTCCTCCTCCATCTCCCAATGTTCAAGCCTTTTCATTATCAAAACCATTCCCTCCAATGGGGATGTCACCATCACACCCTCTCATAGAAGAGGACATCAACCCATGCACTGCAGGTGTTTGGCATAAACTCTAGTGAAACTATGCTTGGCTCATTGGGCCAATGGTTCCATCATCATAGGTAGTTGTTTGACCCTTCCGAGGGCGAGAATCAAAAGGAAGTGTCTCCCTCTTCGTCGTTGTTAGTGGAAAACAAGAAAGAACCTTGGTAGATTAATAGTTCTACCCAACTGTAGACATTGCATGAACACAAAATGTACCCCCTGCAGCTTCCAAACATTTCCAAATTGCACAAAGAAATGTTCCATCAACTTGGTAGCCACTTGCCAAAGGGACATGAGCCATGAGTAGGGAACTTGGCCATTGGTGGTCTTTGGGACGTTCCAATTAATAGCCCTTGCGCAACATGATTTGGCCAAGGACATTCTTGTTAATAGTATTGTAAGCTCTTGCAATATCCAGTTTGAACATACCAGGGAAAACAACTTTCCATGCAAAGTGCATAAACTCATGCAGAAGTAGTATTTGATCATATATAAATCTCCCCTTAACAAACCCTACCTGCTAATGACCAACCAAGGAAGGCATTAGCAGTTGTGGCCCTAGACCAAGACCTTGGCAAAACCCCAAAGGAGAGTGTTACACACCCCAATAGGTTAGAAGCCTACTAGCCTAACTCAAGCACCAACCTTGGGCAATAAACAATCTACGAGCAATTGATTTCTTTTCTAACCTGATCCTAGCAAAGCATGAAGTTAAACACATCCACCATGTTCTTTCCATGATATCAAAAAATTCCTTAACGAATTCAGCAAGCCAACCATCTAGGCCAAGATCTTTTCCCACTTTTATAGTAGAAATCACCTTCAAATTAGTGATGCATTGCAACAATCTCTAGTTATAAACTTGGGTTAGAACCCTCTGGATCAAAACCGTAATGGGTGAAGTATTCCCCTTCATCAAGATTTTCTCCAAGAACTATTGCAAACATTTGGCAATCTGCTCCAAATTAGTGATACAAGTCTCACCTTCCAATAGGACCTCAATGTTCTTGGCCCTCTTGGCTGCATTAGCCGTAGCAAAGAAAAATGTGGTACTGTGCTCCCCTTCTTTTAGCCATCTAGCCCTAGAGCACTTCTGACAATACACTTCCTCTTCCTCTATGAATCTTTGGATCTCTTAAAGAATGGTAACTTCCTCCTCTTGCAAATCCTACCTCTCTTCTTGCAACTATTGTATCTATTGTAGTTTCCAGATGTGTTCCTACTTTAAGAAATTAAATCCATACCTATCATGCTTGGCTTGTGATCCAATTCCTTACTTGATCTATTTAAGGCTTTGCTGAAGGAAATCCCATGGATCTTGGCATCCAAGATACTCCACCCACATCTCTTGTGCTAGCTACCTCATCTAAGGATTCTTTAACCAAAATCTCTCTAAGTGAAATGGATGTTTGTTCTATTGCCACTCGAAGTAGTTCATAACCAAGAAGATTAGTGGCCTATCGTCAGAGGCCCTTCTCTCAAGTGCAGTAACAACAATGTGTTTATCAATAACCATGGTAGTACTGACCCATATTCAGTCTATATAGGACACCACCTGAACTTGTCCTCTTCTATTACTAGTCTAGGTAAACTAGCATCCCTTAATATCCATGTTCACAAGGTTCAAGTCAGTAAGGAACTTGTGGAAGTGTTCACTCTCTTGTAGCTCCACCACTCCCTTCCTGACTCTTTCCCACTCATACAACTTCTGATTGAAATCTCCCGCTACTATCCAAGCACTATGATCTCTCACTTTAGACACAACCTTCTCAAGCTCATCTAACCAGTTAGTCCAAGCTTGTGGGCCCTAAGAATTCATGAACCACATCCCCATAGCTGGGAAATATATGGTCAAGCTCCAATCCAAAGTGTATATATGCTTTGCACAAAACTTAGTGATTATGGCAAGTGCATTTGCATGTCCTTCGCAATCCAAGCATACACTATCACAATCCTCTCTTCTTACAAACTCCTTGAGGATATTTTGCTTGTACAAGGTATCCTATAATGGATAATTCTAGGAAAAAATCTTCATGGTCTACTAGTAGACCTCATTGAGGGTCTCCTCAGTTCCCAATTCCATATCCTACATTATTTTCATCATCCTAACATCTTGGACTGTCAGTCTACTCACCTTTTTGTTAGTAGGGCAAACTTTGAAGCCAACTTCTTGATCCTTCAAAATTTGCTGCTTTGTAGGTAGGATAACTAGGATGGTTGACCTCCTCAAGGGAGCCACCCAGGAGCCAAGTGAGAAAAATCCCTCAAAGGAAGCTTCTATGGTCGTAGGCATTGCATTACCACTCTGGTCCTTGTGAGACATGACTGGGACTATCTTAGGCCCTCTATTATTTTGTACCAGCACCCCCACCAACATCCCTATCACATCCACAAGGTGAAAGTAGGAATCCTCCAAACCCTAGAGCACCATGAACTTGTTATGTGTACCAGCTTCTTTAGCCAGCCCATTCTGTAGCCCAAACTTGTCCCATAGTTGAGGGACTTGGCTGCTTTATTCTTTTCTGAAATGACCTAACATTCTATGGATTTCAGCTTTTGTTATGGGACTACATTTCTCATGCAATACCTACAATCCTTTGCTAGGTGGTTGCTTTTCCCATACCTGGCACCCTAAGGACATATCTACATCTTTAGCCAATCCTTGTGCAGTCTATCCAACGTTGCTAGTCCTTCTTTTTGTAGGGACATTCTCATACTCAACCGTTAGCATCTCCATCTGAATCTCCCACAGCAAACCATCCGTGTTCAAGGAATGCTAGACATAGAAGAACACTAAACCCATTCATTCTTATGAAGCTATAAACTTGTCAAAGACAAGAAACTCATCAAAGAAACTTGCCAATATCTTGAGAAACTCTAGGATCCAAAAATCCAAAGGAAGTCTTTAAACCCTGACCCACATCGTAACCCTAGCAAACAAGTTGAGATCATTGTGGGTGCCAAGGCACCAATGAGCCAACGAAAGACCTCTAGCTTCAAATATCCATGGACCCCCTTGGAGCATTGCATCCTTATCCTTGGTAGTCTGAAACAAAAACAATAGAAGATCCTCAAGTAGTACTCGGATCTCCACATCTGCAACATTCCAAGAAGCAATCATCCATTGTCGAAATTACTCAACCCTAGGATGTGCCCCTAAAGACACAAACTTCCCCACTAGGCTACACTACAGCAAAGCCACACCACCTAGAAGCACCACCAAGCTCATCTGCAAAAGCAACTTACCAAATAGGAGGTGCATCACATTGATGCCCTCATCACCTAACCTCCAATCCCCAAGCCATACACCCCCTACAACATTTCTGACCTCTTCATCAACAACGTCCCCAACACCACTTCCCTTGGCAAATTCATCAGCATCCAATAGCCTACCCTTACCTCTGTCTCCTACCTTGCCACATGTCACTCCCACTTCTCCAAGCACCACTCCCCCAGTACCTTTTGCATCATTCAATTGTCCCTCCCACAATGCTTGCTCAAGCCCCACACCTTCTATGCCCAAGACCCCACCAGCGTCGTTATCATCTGTGGCCACCTCCACCGAAACCCTAGCATCCATCCACCTAATTCCATTGTGTCTAATTGAATAATGTATTGGTTCAACCAAATGCATCATTCACCTAATCACGAATATTGAATTTAGGTGAATCACTTCTCCTAGGCCCTGAAGGGCTCCTAATCATAATTCATGTGGGTTTATTTTATAGAAAGCAAGGAAATACATGTTCACACACATGGAACTCTCAATTTAAGTTCCTGAGTATTTCTCTAAAGTTTCTCATGCTTTTTCATGCACAATTTACATGTTTATGTTTGAATTTAAGGGTTTAATGGATATTTACGCAAGGATTAATGTTTTTCCTTTGCATTTGATGTTTAGTATATGGAGGTTCAACTCACATTGAACTCTAATTGCTATAATCATCTCTAATTTGAGAAAAGATTCATTTTTATTTTTATTTTTTGAGAAAGGATCTGAATTGTATTATATTACAAAAAAGGTATAGAACAACAAAACTAGAGGAGAAAGCTTCCCTTAGAACCTAGATCCAAGAAAGAAAAGTTTTAAGCAAATTGTGGGCATTCGACTGCCAGCTAGACCGCTTGTCATGGCCCATATGTCCTAGGTAGTGAAGCTTACTTGTTTTTGAATTTACCATGTTGTGGTCTTTCATGGCAGAAAACCCAATAATCTCAATGGCACCCCTTCTACAAACTTGACAAAATAGAAACTCATCAAGAAAATGGCAAGTGAATATAAAAGCATCATGGGCTCAACTTCCAATGGATCTCATTAAACATATCATGGTCCTCCTTAGAGTTAATAAAGTTAGTCAGGTGGCAAAAAGTCTGGTACTTCACCACTCTAACTTGCTTTTCATCCCCACTAAGGCCATGTGCCTTGTCTGGATGATACATGGTCGAAATCTGCTTGATATATGCATGAAGGTCATTCTGTGAAGTATAACTGTTAATTCCTATCATAACGTAGGGACATTTCTTGATGTTGAGCCATTCCCTATCATTTTTAAGGCATTGTCACTGCAAGTGCTTCCTCATTTCTTCCTCTTCTTACCACGCTACCTACTACATCTGTAACTCCTACTCTCTGGACCATGCCTCCTGGAACTTCTGTAGGACCTACACTAGTGATGTGGTCCCTCATCTCAATCTCCAGCCTATGACATAGATCAATAACCTCCCTATCACATTTCTTCTTAGCTTTCGCTTCCTTAATTTGTTGCATCTTGTTAGCCTCACATTTGAGTTTGACCTCAAGATCTTTGAGGTCAGCTTCAGCTTCCCTCTTCTATAAGCATTCCATCTCCTCTGCCCTCTTCTACACTTCCTACACCAATCTCTCCTCAACCTATAGTTGCCAACTATCCGTCCATTGCTTTCTGCATTACTCTAATAGCAACTAAACCTCACTCTCCATGTTTGCTATGGCAATTTTTGTTTCATTACTAGCCACAAGGTTGGCAGCCCCCTCATTTGGTGTAAGCCCTCTTTTGGGGTCTCTTGCTCCCACTTGAAGTTTGGCACATTCTCTTCACAAATTTTGTTAAATTTGATATATCTCAAGAATCCCCAGATACAACGCAATCGCAACCTCCATCAACTCCATTTTAACCTTGCAAAAAAAGGTAACATCCCCAATCCAATTGGAGAAGAATGGGTCAACGACAAAATCTGAGTCCCCCTCTAGCTGAGGAAGGACCTCGACCCATCCAAGCAACTCCACAAGCTACCAAAGCTCCAAATTCACCTAATACACCATGCACGCAAGCTCGAATGTGGGTGTCACACCCATTGCAACCATCACTTCCCGCCAAAGCATAGTGTCATCCGCTGCAGCTTGTGCTAGTAGAGGGAGACGTGCCAACCAAAAAATAACGTTGTTTCAAATTTTCCACAATGCCCAAAGAACTACCATTGCTCTAGAATCACCACTCTACCCTGCATGATCTTCTAGCGCTGCAGCCCACCACATGTCCACTACGTAGGGGCATTAATAAACAAAGTCTTCCACTATCTCAAGGTTGTCAGAACATAATGGGCATGCATCATTAATACATAACCCCCACCTGCGCAAAATAGCCCACACGGGAAGTGCATCATGGTCAATAGCCAAATGAAAGTCTTATCTTTTTCTGGTAGCCGGCCCTTCCAAATTTTTTACCAGCCATCAACACGAGGATATTTTTCTTGGATAAGATGCTGCATTGACACCCCCAACAAGCCCCTCCCCATCACATCCTGTGCATGCCTGCCAAGTGTCTTCCACAACGGTAAATCTTGTTAGTCCACTTCCCAACACCTATATATCCAGCCCGTTATTTTAATCCATTGAGCAACCCCCTCCTATTGTTGTAACAAGCAATTCATTAATCGTTGATGTCCCATCATAATTTCATCTTCAAACTTTAATACACCTAGCCCTCCGACCTCCCTAGGTCACACAACAGTCTCCCACCCTACTAGATGCATGCGATTACCTCCTTTACCCCCAGACCAAATAAAGTTGCACACCAGCTAATCAATCTTCTTAATAGTGTCTTGCGAGGAAGAAGCCATAGAAACCATGAACCAAGCCATGGCAACTAAAATCGTTGTTGCAAGCAAAATCCGCCCTTTTCGAGTTAGGAACCAGTTAGCCCAATGTCCAATCTGATGCTCCATCTTCTGCACCAACTTGCACCACGTACAATTTCTCCCCCACTCAAATAGGGGAATGCCTAAATATGAGTCTTGTACCGTACCCTAAAGAATTCCCAGCATTTGTGAGATTCTACTCCCTACCCAAGCATTACTGTTAAGCAAGTGAAGTGTTGACTTGCCATGATTGATGCCTAATCCTATGTCAAAGGCCATGCATTTGAGAGCGTGGTCGATTACCATAGCCCGTGGTACAGCGGCCCTAAACAACAACATAGTGTCGTCAACATAATGCTCTGCTAAGCATTCCACGCCCACAATCTCAAGCCCTCTAACACCCTTTGCATTGTAGTATAATTGCAAGGTATCCATTCTGATGATAAAAAGCAAAGGAGAAAGCAAATCACCCTGCCAAAGACCTCTACCAATGGAGGAGAACCCCCAAAGCTTCCTTCCAAAGTCAAACAAATAGACTCCCAAAGCCTGTAACTAAATACACAAACTAACAAAACTGGGATCAAAACCTTTGTTAATCATAATCATGGATAGGGACTCCCAGCTTACCATATCATAAGCTTTCATGATGTTGAGTTTCAAGCACATCCCAAGAAATTCTACCTCCCACATGGCATGAAGAACTTCCCGCATTAGGATCACTTGGTCCTGTAAGAACCTACACCTAATGAAGCCCGCTTGATGCTCCCCTACCAACCTCAGCATCATCAAAACCAAACATCTAACCAACATCTTTTGCACTAGATCCCTAATCAGCCAAAATTGCACTAGATCCATTGGGTTGGGTTCCTTAGGAATGAGGACGATCCTAGAGCAATTAAGCTCCTGTCTAACATGTCACCTACCAAGCATCAAATTGAAAGCATCCAACACAATCTAGTTGAGCAAATCCGCAAACTCCCTAAAAAATTCAATATTCTAACCATTCGAGCCATGAGCTTTGCACACCTTCATAGACACCATGGTCGTGTCAAATTCCTACATCATGAAGGAAGCTAACAGCAATCAGTTCTCCTCTTCTCCCAACATGCGATGAACCTACACCAAAAGCGACAGCGTCTACTATTTACCCCATATGTTCACCCAATAGTCACCCATCACCTTTGTGATTGCTTGGGAGCCCTCCAAGGTGGACCCATCCTACACTAGATCGAACATTCGTTTTGCCTATCCCCTCGATTTGGTAGCCACAAAGAAAAACCCCGTGTTCCTATCCCCTTCCCTAAGCCATTGAACCCAGGACCATTGTTTCCAACATACTTCCTCCTCCATAGTGAGGTCTTGGAGCTGCTTTAGAATAGCGCTCTCCTCTCTTTCTAAACACGCCCCTAGCTCTTGTTGAGTTTGAATATCTCTCAAACAGTGCTAGAGGTCCCTCCTACAATTTCTAAAAGAAAACTTGTTTTCAAGATTTCTAGATCGAATCACCCACTTCAACTTGAGTAGTCCATCGCAAAGGAAATTCCTTGGGTCCCCCTAACTAGGGTAACCACCCCAAATCTCCTCCACTAGAGCTCGCAACCAAGGCTTGAGTAACCAAGAGCATTCAAACTGAAAAGGGGAAGGGGGTCTTCCCTACTACCTCCCCAAATGATAGACAATGGAATGATGGTCTAATGCCTGCCTTTCCTTCCCCAGAACTTGGATGTCAAACTGCAGCAAAAGTTCCAAATTACCCACACCCAGTCAATTCTAGATAATACTCAATCCTTGCCTCACCTCCTATTGCTCCACGTGATGCAACAATTGTCAATCTCCATATCTACTAGCGCATATGCTTCCAAAAACCCCTAAAATTGCTAAGCCCTAGGGGGATCATTATTATCGGTCCCTACTTTCTCCCATAGATGCAAACGCTAATTGAAGTCATCGACAATAGCCCAGCATCTCACATCAGGCACTAGCTTCAACTCCCACCTTAGCTCCTACAACCTAGCCTCCCACACTTGGGCCCCATAAAAATTGGTAAGCCAAATCCCAGTTAAAGGTATGCATACCATTATACTCCATGTAGAAGAATCAAGCAACAAGTTGAAGGGGGGTTTCAACAAAATCGCTAATCCCCCTTCCTGGCCCTAACAGGCCACCAACTACATATGCTAGCCTTCCCACCTCAAATGATGGAATTAAGTCAACTGCAACTTTGTCTCCTAGAGACAGATCACACCACAGTCTTCACTTCTAGCAATTTCCTTTAGGGTATTTCTTCTATGGGATGTACCTTGTCCCCTACAATTCCATGAAAGAAACTTCATGGTTTACCCACGAATCACTTTTTGTAGACCTCTTTTAAGGTCTACTACAATCCCAAATTAATATCCATCTATTGTTTTTTGTCACAAGCAAGCAGTGTAGAAGGCCTACCCAGCCTCCTTGAGCACAACAAAAGTAGAAAGTTTCCAAGATCCTTCAATACTAGATTAGGGACTTCAAACATTTTGGGCATTGCCACTCCCCTGACAATCGATGCCCAGTCACCTAACAGGGGGAGCTCCATCCCCCTTCTCGTCGAGGAAGGGACCAAGAAGCCAAAAGGCTCCCTCCCCTTGCAAGGACTGCACTCGCCTGACCCTAGCCTATGTGTCACCAGTGCCACCATTAGACCCCTACAACGTCCCACTTGAACCCATTCTCTTTCATTTTGCTTTGGTGGTGCTCATGCCCTAACAGGGCCTTGGCCTTTGCCCCTAACTTTGCAAACAACCACCACATGGTTCCCTTTCCCACAGATGGAACAGCCAATGCCTGGCGGTGTGGACTCCATTTTCACGTCGGCCAAATTTTCATATTCCACTTGTATTGTCTCCTCTCCCAAAGAGAGCTCCAAAACTATTTCCTTCACCAAATATTTAGAGGAGAGGGATCCCCACACACAAAAATGGGCTAAGCACATCCACTCCATGGAGCTGGTAAACTTGTCAAAAGAGATGAACTCCCCAAAGAAATTGGTGAGGGTTTTTAAGAACTCTGACTTCCACATCTCCCAGTGAATTCCTGAGATGCAAATGCATACAAGCACCTTTGAAAACAAATCTGCATCCTAACAAGCATTTGGCCACCATGGTGTTAGTGCAAGCCCTCATGTGTCATGCGTCATAGAACCACAGCCCCCCTAACAAGGCCTTGTCACAATCTTCTTCCATCGACTAAAAAACAAACAAAAGAAGCTCCTCTAAGAGGCTCTATATCTCAAGCTCCTTCAAAACCCATGATTCAAAGGCCCATTTCCAAGTCAATTCCAACTTTGGGTAAGCCCCAAAAGACACAAACTTACCAATCAAGCTTCTCTCCATGGTGCAAACCCCCTCGCAGGGCAACCCGCAAACCTACAGCCGCATGGCATCCTTTGTGAACAGGCTTCAATGCCTCCATCCCCCGGCCTCCATCCCCCAGCCTCCATCCTACCCCCAAAAATGTTGCACATGTACTCCCAAAATCCCCACCAACCCCATCGACAAATGATCCCACGCCACTCATCACGTCACCATCTCCCCCACCCACTTCTTCGCCAACACCTATGCCCGTGCTCACACCCACTCCCTCTCCTCTGCCCATCTCGTGTCTATCTTATATATCTATTATTTGGCCAAGATAATCTTTTATATTTTACAAATTAATAAAATCTCAAATTGTTTCACTTAAAATTGATTTTCACATTGAAAACAAAAAACAAAACTATTGCATAATATCTCAACCCAAATAATAATTCCATGAAAAACTTATCTCTTAGCCAAGCATCATGATGATAACTATTTACTTATGTTGACAAAGTCCAACTGGCTAGTGATCGGCCATCACCACTATGATGATAAAATTATTAAATTATTTTACTATGACCGAGGAGGACTCTTAATGGGGCTGTTAGTTAGCCTCTTGGCCAAAATTAGCATGGAAACCCTAAGCCACAAGTTCAATTCCAATAAGCAACATTAAGTAGTCATATGGACCTTTTTTTAAAAAATCTCCTAAAAGAAATTATGAAACTGTTGTGTCCAATAGACTCAAAGGAGGAAAGGATTTGCCGAGATCTGGTAGAGGTGGCAACGTTACATGCACTTGAGGTAGACCTTAGGTAAAGAATCCAAGAGGAAGTTCAAGAGGAGGCATGCCTTCAAGAGGCACAAATGCGGGAAGATCATGAGCATCGTGAGCAAGAAGAGTAGGAGGTGACCCAAATTCAGCAACAACTGGACCAAGCACATGAAAACAATGTGCGCACCTAGCTACAGGAGAGGTGATGCCCCTATGTAATAATGAACATTGGGCGCAACGTGCCCTAGGGAACCCTAAGGAAGCATATAAGGCGGACGGGGAAAGAGCTCCATCCAGACGGCAAAGGGGATGCGGCGGAATACACAAGGAAAGCAAAAGCTTTCAAAGACTTCCAGCAGGCAACAGTGTTTGTTGATACAAAACAGCACAGGGCTATTCTAGATGCCATCCATGGCCAAGAGCAAATTATCTGCCGCTGTCCGCAGCTACCATACAATTTATAGGATGTTTTGGGGCCTTGGGGTCTGTTGTTTCTTCTTCTTCTTCTTCTTCTTCTTCTGGTGCTTCTATTTTTCTGTCTTTTTTGGGTTTCAAATTTTAAATGGAGAGCTGATGTTGGAGGGCCCACAGGGGTAACCTACCAACTCACTTTTCTATAGGGGGATGATAGAGGAGGGGGGTGTGGGGGAGGGGTTGTGGGGAGAATTTTTGGCTCCCCTGCCTTTTTGAGCTGTGGGGTTCTTTTGGGGGTTGAGGGAGAGGCCTCCCCTCATTTTTGGGATTGTATAAATATTTTGTAACTTCATTTTTATGATCAATCCAGCCCAAACATTTCCCAAAAAAAATAGATTCAAAAGAGACCCGGTGGATGTAAGTAAAAATTTACTTTCAGTTTTAGTTTCAGTTTCAATGATAATATCGTCTAATTTATTGTCATGAATCTCATGTCAAATTGAATTACAATTAATCTCTTATAGTTTGATCATGTGAGATATAGGGTGTAGTATTAACTTTCTCGTAATACACATTTTCCAACATTTCAAATTATCTGCAATTCCTCTCCACATTTTACATCATATTCAACAAGGTTCTACATGTTAATAAAAGTTGATAAGAAAAAACATCTACTTACACAACATGTTCATATTCTACACTGAAAATAATCCATATAACCTACCACTACCAAAAAAATCACCGTGTCTCAATAGTAATTCTGAGAGTCCTGATTCTCCTGTTTCTGAATTAGAGGAAACTTCAGCCTACAGTTTAAAAATATAAAAATTATAAATGATGATAATTGACCTTGTTTGTATCTCAAACAAATTAATTGTATGTTTAAAATCCAAATTTTAGAAAAGAAGATGATTTCTTCAATGTTTACTGATACATTTACAAGCCCGAACTATAATTTTCAAAAAAGACAAAAACACATCAGTTTTATGATAGATGAAATGCAGTTATAGAATTACAGACTGAGATGGCATGACCATTCATGAAATAAATTTACATGCATAATATTTGATATTAAATTATACACTTGCTATTTGACATTAAAAGTGTCCACTGTTAAATTCAAAGGCGAAAGCTAAGTGAAGATAAAGTTGTCCCTCTGCCTCTTCACCAACCTACAAAGTCCCCAATAGGAAACCCAGAAACATCTTTGAAACCAAGAAACTGCAGACTTGTTCCCTTAAGAAAACAATAAAATTTGTTACATAACATTTGGGAAAATGCTAAAAAGTAAACACAAAAATCTTTCAGCTAAAAATGCAGAATATCTAAAATCATGTGATCCCCTTCATCCTTAATATACCCAAGAGCCTCATTGACCTATTTTAGATCGTCAGCATGTTTTTGAGATTGTTCAACTTATATTAACTTGTGAACAAGTCAAGTTGATTTTTTAGACATCCAAATGTATTAAGAAACCAAGTTTCCTAATCAAGGGGAATGAAAACACTGACTAACTTGCACAAACGTAGATATGTAATAGCCATTGAGACCTTAGTAAATATATCACGCATGAAACCCCCATTGAAAATTATGGCATCAGGTAGACAACTGACCATTGAAAATTATCGTCAATTCACTTGCCTACTTTAACAAGAAAACCCCCATGTTGTTGGAATAGAGATACCATCATGATGATGATTAACTTTTTATCGTTTTCCAATATTTTTGTATATAACTTATCTTACATTGATGGAAGGAAAATAAAGATCAAAATTATTGAATACATATTTCAGATATGATGTTTCCATTTTTCCACATTATTGAATGTGTCCTTCCAAAAAAAATGGATGTTGTATTGACGCAGAATTCAAACCCTTTCTACCCAACGGTTTTTGAAAAAGTATTAGTTGTCCATTTAATTCATATCAAATCTAGCATGTCACACATATTGATGTTTGCATTCAAATGGTTGGAAATATTTTTATGCAATAAAGAGTAACTGCAAGAAAGAAAATACTTAGTCATGGAAGACCAAAAAATACTTATTCCAAACTATTGTACAACCTATAATTCTATATGCATGTGTAATTTGGAACCTCTTATTAGCTAAAGATTCATGGAAAAAGTGAAAACGATCTAGAAACAATTTCTGCTAGATGAGTTTAACATCAAAACTCAACTATCATGTGCAATAGTATTGCTAAGATTTGATATACAACCACTAGAAGCTAAGGCAATGTATCAATTCATAACCTACTATGAAGTACTAAACTTGCTAACAAATTCTCACTAGAGATAGTTAGCAATACTAAACCAAAAGTCAGATAGGATGGCAATCTCACCCTGTAGTTTCACAGTTCAAACTTGAGAGGACCTGGCTCTTGAAGCCTTTGCTATGGCCGCTTGTGGCTGGAATCTAGGACAAATATTCCTCAGGCGGGGATCCACACGATTTCCTAAAAAACAGACTTAACCTCTTGAAGAAGGAGATCCGATCCAAGAGGAAGGAAGAGAAGTACACCTTTCAAACACATCATGGGCTGCTACAGCAACAACTAATGGCAGTCCAAGCAAGGCAGGAGGTTGGGGAATCTCTGGTCCATGAGGAGCAAGAACTCCTAGTGGGATTACAGAGGTTGGATAAGGAGGAAACCGATTATTAGAGACAACGTTCTAGAAATAGGTGGCTAAAGGACGGAGACAGACCTACCCACTTTCTCTTCGCAACTGCTAAGGCAAATAACTTGTCGAAGAAGGTGCCTCAATTAATTTGGGGGTCAGGGGGAGCAGAGTTGGTTCAGGTGCAGGACATTGCACAACCTTTTCAAGCCTATTGGGCCGATACTTGGAGGGGGTAGGATAGACTTCCTCTTTCAATTCCAGTGCATCCTATGCTCACTAGGGAGGACAACCGTAAGTTGCTTGCACCTTTCACCTAGCACAAGCTTGAAGATGCCATGGTTGACCTAAAGCCAGGCAAGGCTCTAGGCCCTGATGGGTGGCCCATTGAGTTTTCTGGGGAGTTTGTAGACATTCTTGGGAGGAATGTGCTCGATGACTTTAATGCCATGCTCAAATGGAGACAAATTCACTGCGAAATCAATTACTCCAGAATTGTGCTTATTCCAAAGACTACAAATCCTTCTGACACTTTGCAATTCTGCCCATCAGGGTGTGCAACACTTTGCTCCAATTGTTTACAAAGATGATTGTCAAATGGTTGGTTCCTCTCATGTTGGGGCTTGTGAGTAATAATCAGGCCAGATTTGTAAAGGAGAGGTTTCTGCAGGACCAGATGATCCTACGACAAGAAATCTTGCACTCCCTTTGCACAACATGCTTTCCACGTATGTGCTTTAAACTAGAAATCACTAAAGCCTATGATATAGTCAACTGGAAAGCTAGGAGGGAAATTATGATTCACAAGGGTTTCTGTCCACATTTTGTGGACCTGTGCATTCATCTACAATCCTCTACTGCTTACTCTATTGATTTAGCTGGCAAGCTCTGGGGTTTTTCCACTCCGGCTAGAGGCCTCAGGCAAGGGGATTTGTTGTCCCCTTATTTGTTTCTTATTGTTATGGATACCCTACAAGAGTACTACAAAGTGGAGGGGGTCCATGGGCTAAACATTGTTGGTGTGGACTGTATGGTGGAGCATTACACTGATGACAAACTTTTTTACCAAGGCCATGGTGCCACAAGCTCAAGTGATGGATAGAGATCTTACTAGGATGGCCCAAGAAATCAGGTTGGAGATAAACAAGGCCAAATCGATGTTGTATATGACCAGTACAAATGGCTGAATTAAGAGGAGAACCATCCGGCTACTGGGAGTTATGCTAGGGACTGAACATGACATCTATCTTGGGTTTTCTATTTTCCCTTGGCATAGACGAAGTGCTTGGCTCAAACTAATTTAGCAAATATAGCAACGGATCAGGCACTAGACAACGCAATTTTTGACTAGAAAGGGAAGGATCCTTCTAGCTACGTCGGTCTTTTCCGCCATTGCCAGGTTCACGATGTATGTTGCTCCACCCCTGAAAGATATTGGAGGCAAGGTGGATGAGTTGACCTACGATTTCATTTGGTCAACGGGAAAAGGGGGGAAGTAGCTGCATTTGGTGAGTTGGGACACCATGGCCAAACCCAGGGAAGCAGGTGGCTTGGGGATTCTTAGGTTCGCAGACGTGGTTCGCATGGGACAACAGTAGGTTGTGCATCGATTAATCCAGGCGGGCACAGACCAGGCGCAGTGGATTAAAGTTATGAGTAATAAGTATCAACGTTGGAAGGTGGGGCATCATGATTCGCTCATATGGTGTTCACTATGCCATCATGTCTGACATATGACGCAGTTGTGTATAATGGAGGCACTTCCCCGCCTCATCATTAGGCATTAGTATTTGATGACCCTGAGATGGATGCCAATATGGCATGGTAGGCTGCCGAATAAGATAAAGGTCTTTCTTTGGTTAGCGAACCATGCAACTCTCTCGATGCAGGTAGAATTGAAGAGATGCAAGTTAAACATTGCTAATGGGTGCCCATGTTGTTGTTAACACCCCAAGACATGGAGACACTTTGTGTTTGAGTGTCCCTTCACTACCACCACTTGGCATGCTACTAGGATCTCCCAGCCTATCTAGCTCGACAATGACTCCAAGGCCATAGCAATCCTGTGAAGCCTGTGGTGGTCCTACAATCAAATAATATTTAGGCAGGTGCCTTTGCTGCCACCTACGCAAGTGGCTGCTAAGGGTGTAAGGCTTTGGAGAGAGGCTACTGTTAGCATGGGCACTACACCAACCTTTGAACCTTCCTATGCTAGGTTCCAAGGAATGCCTGAGCTGTGGGACCTTGTTATGTATGTGGGATGGGCCAATTTTCTCCCACTGCTGATGGGAGATCCAAATTTAACAAACGATGAAAATTTCACAAACTAGCAAATGGACTATACTACTTTTCATGGGGTTAGGATCAATCTTACTAAGGAGGCATTGGAGAGGGTTGTTGGGGTGCCGGTTTGCAGGGAGGTTGTACTACACACGAGAAGAGGCCTCCAAGACAGGGAGGCTTTCTTCCCTAGGCTTGTGCCATGGACTGCGAGTGGGCAAGTGCCCAAGTCGACGTTGCCTCCACTTTGGCAACATGTCATGGAATTGATTGAGTGGTTCTTTGTGTAGAAGAGAAATGTGTGGAAGTTGTAGGGGGTTCATTTTGCATTTCTTAAATGCCTGCATTTGGGACAAATGGTTAACACCCCCAAGCTTTTTCTAACATCCTTGTGGCGTACAAGACCGGGAAGGCATTTGGCGCTAATTTTTGCCTTGTGGAGGGTGGCTATGCTGATGCCTATGACGTTAGGCCCCACAGCTCTGTCTATATTAGACAACAATGCATGGAGGAGGCTACTGAGGGTCCTAATCACCTACTTCCAATTCAATTAGCTGAGTCGCTAGGGGAGGTTCTGACCTCTAGGTAGGTTACCTCATCTATTGGACATCACCAAGAGAACCAACAGCAAAATATCAACGAGGCTATGCAAGAGGCCACCTTGGGGGAGAGTTCTCAGGAACAATGGGAACAGGGGACCTTGCCGCAAAGAGTCAAGACTACTATGGGTTAGGCTGCCCTCAAGACACGTGAAGAGAAACGAAGGATATGGGAAGCTAAGTGGCATGCAAGGGAGGAGGCCTTCCAAAGGCAACTACAATTCATGAAGCTTTAGCATCAAGAAATGGTTGGGGAACTTCATCGACAAAGGGAAATCAAGGATGTGGCTGCTAGGGTCACTGTTGAGGAAGAACTCCGCAAAGAACTAGAAGGAAAAATCCAGCATGAGGAGCTCAACCGTCAAGGGTATAAGTAGGAGGAGGAGATGCAACAGAAAAATGAGTGCATGGACAATGAATAATTTCAACAGCAACTCAACCGAGTGCATGAACAAAACACGATCACCTGGTTGTAGGAGGGGAAATGCCCCTATATCAAGATGAACATTGATTGGCACTCCTCCTGGAAAGAACTTAGAAGGCACATCCGGCCTACATCTACAAAGCTTCACCTTGATGGCAAAGGGGGTGCCACCGCCAGGGCACACAAGGCTAAGGTGTTCAAGGTTTTCCAATAGGCAGCAACTTTCGTGGATACTGATGAACATTGTGCCATGCTTGACGTCCTCCATTCACAATTTTGACTCGCCTGCAAATGCATGCGGCTGCCACAGCATCTTTGAGGGGTAGTTTGCCTTTTTGTTTGGTTTCTTTCTATTTCCATTGGGTTTGGTCTCGCTTGAGTGGGTGGACGCTTGGTTTTTTTTCTATGGGTTGTTCACGATGTGGGCCAAGGGGGCTCGACCCCCATTTTGTTGGTCTTGGCTGGGGGGTTTCCTTTAATTACGATGAGGTCACTATTAGAGTCCCGGCACTTGGTGCCTGGCTTACAATGTTTTAGTGGGTGGGCTGGTTGGGGTTAGGGGTTCCTCACCTCAATTTTTGGGTGTAAATCGTTGTCATTGGGTGGGGGGGGGGGGGGGTGCTTTCTCCTCCCTGTTTCTTGTACGTTTACTATGGTTTTTAATACATTCCCAAAATTTTCTCAAAAAAAAATACTAAACAAAAAGTGTGGTATAATAGCACAAATATATGGTTACAAAAATAGGGCATTTAAGATCTAGATCTAAATATCAAATTCATAGAATGCTCATAGGATTTTAAAAGAAAAGGTTATTAAACAATGGTTAAAGAAAGTTTAAAAAAAAAACTCTAGTTGTAACAACATTGCATCAAAGTAAAGAATTCCTTTGGATCCAATGGATCTAGGGCAGAAGACTTGGGGATTATGCCTACCTCCAATGGATCTAGGGCAGAAGACTTGGGGACTATGCCTACCTCCATTGAAAACATCCCACTTCAGAAGAAGGAAGGAGACAATGAATCTAAGACCATGTAATCAACTCATCAAGTTCTCAAGGGCACTCATCTTCCCTAAAAGTATTAGTGCTCACACAATTAGCAAGAGGTCCCCACTGTCTCACATTCTATAACTATGTTCTCTACATGATTGAGACTATAGCTCGAAAACATAAAAGAGTTAGCAAGAAACACACACAACAACTAAGCCTTACAATGCATCCACAATACAAGATTACAAACATCACAAACCAAATGTTTTACAAAAATCTGAAATGTAATGAGATGCAAAAGTCCTAACATCATTGTTAATATTTGTACCTAATCTTGAAATAGCAAAAGGATTTGATGTAGCAACCAAAAGATTTAGCAAAATATCAACTTTTGTAGTAGAGGAAGATACCAAAGCATATGGTAGCACATATTGTCCATCATGATTGACCTTACATTGAGAATTTTTGGCATTTGCTACAACCCTTTCGTCAACATAAGATTTAACCACTAGGTAGATAGTAATCATTTTATATAAGGAAAAATCTTTGGCACTATTTGTTTAGACTAATCAATACTTCCTCTAGCAAAAATATTCATAGAAGCTTTTGACTTCTTTAGTTTCTTTATTATCATTTGATCATTATTGTTTTTTTTTAAGCAAATGTTCGGGAAATGTATTATTGGAAAAGCAAACTATACAAAAAATTTACAAAAACAGGCTAAGAAATGCCCCATATAGGGATCAACATCTTCTGAACCCATCTTTACAAAAACATGACTTCATTCTTTTGTTCTTCCTTCAAAGCTTGAGATGTTGCTTGATCAACATCTTTGAACCCATTTTCAACAAAATCCCACAAATCTTGTGAGATCAAAAATGTTTGCATCTTGATTGCCCAATACTCATAATTCTCTCCATTGAAGACAAGAACTTGGAGACACACGGATCCCTGAATTAGGACCATTCTGGAGAGATCTATTGTCAAGAATCTGAGCTAACCAACTCCAATACCAAATGAAAAATCTAAAGGGCCTTGGATATATGATCTAAGCTAAAAAGAAATAAAGAACTTAGTTAGAACAAACACACTTTTGTGAAACTCTCTTAAATTCTCTTGCTAATGAATATGTGCAACTACAATTATATAGGCATTCATCTCCCAAGAATAGATTTGCAGAGATAAGCATGAATCTAGGAAATCATGAAGATGATCATTATCATCTCATTTAAGAATCTTCCTAATTAGGGATGAACTAATCATGGGATTATATAGGAATTATATGAATAAGATCTCATCTTATTTAATATAAATTTACGGATAAGATCTATCTAATTCTTTTGTGGAACATCTGGTCATCGTATTCCATAGTGTGTTGATTATGAGTTTAAATTGTCCTTGTTCGCTAGAGGTGGTTGATTTAATAATCTTAGAGTTAGAAGCTTAAGTTTCACATTTAATTGAGTTTCACTTTAGTTTTGTAAAGTTTGAAATTGTACACCTTGCCCTCACAAGCAATTTTTGACAAATTTAGTTAATTCTAACTTAATAAATTAGTGTTTGAATCCTTTGAATGATATTGAAATCATTAAAGTAGTTAATATAATCCATTGATGAATTGTTTTGGTTTTCATTAATGTACTTTATTACCTTCGTAAGTTTATGTATAAAATATCACAATTTGCATATTCCTTAATTGCTTGTAAAATAGATTACTTGGCAACCTTGAGGACAAACTTGTTGCACTAATTTGTACCATACCAAAAAATGCAGCTAATGTAAGTATAATACTATGTTTTTAAGAGAATTGGAAAAGAAAAAAAAATTGTACTAATGTTTAGAGGGTAGTTATTGGGCGTCCTATAAATAGCAAACTTGCTATGTTTGCTTGGCCTTTGGTTTAGAAGGGTTTTAGTACGATATGATGTTGCAAGTTACACATATTGTGCAATTTAAGCTTAACGGATTCTCATGTATTACTAGATTCTCAAGTTTTTTAAGCTTTTGTTGTGTTATTTATAATAATCCTTGGCATATCTTTATCTTAGCCTAAATGTGGTAGGGTAGAGTATCATGCTCACTCCCAACCCCTCATGATCTGGCATAAGGTTTGGTAAGGAGCTCTACCAAAACTTCTAGTTCAAGCTACCTAGATATCCATGACCATCAAATAATCAAGCTCACACATAGTTCTCCAAGTACAAAGGAATGTTGAAAAGGTAAAGATGGGAATAGTGGGAAAACCCACTGTTCCTTGGAGCAGCCAAGCTAGAGAGGTTTTCCAAACACCAGAGCGTCACTAGAGGACATTTCCATGTGTTCCATGGTTCTCAAACCATGGGAAGGAAGCAAGGGAACCACCAACCCTAAGACATCAAGGGCCCCCGAAACAAATAGAAAATCCGCAACTCAAGGGGAGATGGTTCCCTAAACCCAACCAAGGCCAACAAATAAACAAACAAAACCATCTGGCATAATGTGAGATAGTGAAGGAACATCAGCTAATGACCATGATTTCCAATAAAGCCTAAATATTGGCAACAAAAGGTTTTAACAAATTGACCAAAGCGACAATCTATGAAGCAAAAAAGAATGATTTACAAACACAAATGAGCTTTTCCTGCCCATGCATCTAACAATTCCTATTGGGTCTATACAAACTTGATAAAATTCCAGTTGTAGTAGCATACTAATAATATAAGCATGCAAGTTTACTCAACTTGAAAAAAGCATGTACCTTCTTAGCAACATACATTAGAACTATTTGGTGATATATCTATAATACTCCTCATGATTGAATAAGGACACAAGCAAATGAAGGTGAATTTAGTGTTGTAAAATGTTTTTGGTTCATATGCATTTGGGATCATATGAAAAAGGTAAGGAACTTAAAATAAATAATTTAGAAAGAAGAAATTGGCAAAGAATGTAACCAATACATCAATTTTTTAATAATTTTTAATAATAAATAAAAGACTGCATGAGATGAATAAAGTTAATGTTCTCCCCCCAAACGAAGCCACCCAACGAACCGGGGGGGGGTGGGGGGGCGACCCCCCAAACACCACCAAGAGGGGGGGAGCACCCCCCCGACAACCCAAAAACCCGCAAAGCCGACCGGGGGGGGGGGCAACCCCCCAACAGAGGACCACCCCTTACGGGTGTGTCAGCAGCCGTCGGCAGGCGCAGTTGGGGCGCTCCAACTCATGGAGGATATCAAGAGTGTTCCGGTGATCCTCCGTATCCACAGAATTGGCCACCTGTTGGAGGCCCTACATAAGCGAGTCCCGCCTACCCCTGTCCTCCTGCGAAGCCCCAACATCAGGGTGGTACCGTGCCGAGGTCCGGCAGATGTGCCGTCTGAGCTCCGCCCAGAAGCTCTCGCAGTTAATGCCCAGAATAAAGTATGGGCATCATCCCTCCCGCAGCCATTGCCAGGCATTATGCCCGTGGGCACGGTCAAGCTGTTTCTGCCACTGGGCCTCCTCCTCCTGGAGACGCTCCTGCGCCGCCCGCGCCTCCAGCTCGCGCCATCTTTGGTCCGCCGCCTCCTGCGTTAACTCCTCCCGAACCTGGGCCTTGATTTCGTCGATGAGGCGGGCCCGCGTAGCCTCAGCAAGGAGCTCCTGCTGCCTGACCCGCTCCTACTCGCGCTCCGTGACCAGGGCCTCAATGTTGGCCCTGGCCTGCGCGAGGGCCACGTTCCACTTGGCCTCCCACTCTTCCCGCACCTCGTCTGCCGCACGTTGTGTAGCCTGTTGAAGCTCCTCATCCCAGTTTCTTCGGTCAGACATCTCCGGTGGGGGGAAATCGAGCGTTCGGGGGAGCGCCTCGTCCGCGTGGTCCTCCACCCCCGCGAAACCTGGGAACCCCAACAGGGCCAATTACTCCCCAGCCCAGGCACCGCCTCAACCAGCGGCCTAGCCGAAGGGGAGCACTCCGAGGAGACCCCCCGTGGGGGGGCAGAGGGCGAGGGGGGCAGCCCCCCTCCCCCCGCCCCCCGCCAGAGCACCAAAATCAAACCAGAGTGGCGGCCGCGGCGCTTGAGCTTAAGGGTCTCTTTAAAGAAGCGGGGGAGGTTGACCGGGCTACCCAACCTGAGACAACGCAAAAAGGCAAAGTGAAAGCCCTGCAGCTTGGAAGCGTTACCAGACTGGATGAAGTAGCGTTCAATCAAATCAGTTCCGCGGGCCCATAAGCGCGGCAGAGAAGATCTGGGGACCTGGCGACTCTGAGTCTGGGGGATGGACCCATCAAAGAACAGCTCCACGTCTTGCAGCCCACGAGTAGAGGGCAAGAGGATTTCCCTAGCGATCGGGGCCCCCAGACAGCTGGCAATCGAGGATTCAGTGACCCAGATTTCGCACCCGCGGTAGAAGGTACGGTCGTTGACCCAATTGGAGAAAAATGCGTCATCTGCTAGATCAGGGTCCCCGACCAGCTGCTATAGAGGCTCAGACCAGCCACACTGGATCACCAACTGCCAAAGCGCCTCGTCCACCTAGAACGCGGCGCAGTCCAGCTCGAAAATGGGCGTAGTTCCCATGGTTACCTCGATTTCTTTCCACGCCGCGACAGCCTGGGAGACCAAACGCTGCGGAGGGGGGTGCTGCTACTGCTGGAAAACGACGTTGTTCCGTGCCTTCCACGCAACCCATAAAAGTAGCGTGGCTTGGGAGTCGCCCGTGNGGGGGGGGGGGGGGGGGGGCATAGTTGCCGCGTGCCACGTGGCGCGCATGCAAAGGCACTCCGCCGCGAAATGCTGCATCGTTTCCGCCTCAACGCCGCATGCAGGACACGTCACAGTGCAAAGGATCCCGCGCCGATGCAGCAGGGCCCGTACTGGCAGTGCATCGTTTTGCAGGAGCCACAGGAAGAATTTAATTTTTTCGGGCAGGCATCCCTGCCATATCTGCCGCCAGCCGTCCATCCAAGGGTACTTGGTCGTCAGGAGGGCCCGCGGCTCGAGGCTCCCCCAACCCAAGGTCTGCATTGTGCGTGCGTGCCGGCAAAGCCCCTGCCACGACCTCGAATCCTGCGCCCTCGAAACCCAAGGCAAATATTTGGCTTTCATGATTCAGATCCAAGGGATCGGTTCTCCCTAGGGGCGCAAAAATCAGAGTAGTAACCGTTGTTGCCCGATCATCAACTCGTCCTCGAAAGATGTGATACCCAAGCCCCCTGCACTTTGGGGGCGCGCTACCCGCTCCCAGCGAACCAAATGAGTTCTGCACCCCCCCTTGCCCCCCTCCCAAACGAAGGTACGAACGAGAGTATTAACCGTAGAGATGACCGCGTTCGGAGGGGTGGCCACGGTCGCCACGAACCGTGCGATTGCCATGAGGATTCTAGTGGCCACCAACAGACGCCCTTTGCGACTAAGGAATCTGTTTGCCCAATGGCTCATTCTTCTCTCGATTTTTTCGAGCAGCGGGCCCCACGCCGTGGTCCGTCCCCATCTGAATAAGGGGATGCCCAGATATGTGTCGTTGTACGTGCCTGGCAGGATATTCAGGATGTGTATCACCCGGTTTTTAACCTCAGCATCCACATTCAGGAAGTGGGCGGAGGATTTGGTTCGATTGATTTCCAGCCCCACCTCGGCCACGAGACGGGACAGGGCAACGTTGATGCACCGTGCCTGTGGGACCGTTGCTCTACTGAGCAACATCGTATCGTCCGCATAGTGTTCGGTCCGACATGCCACGCCGGCAATGTTTAGACCGTCCACCCCCGAGGTGCTGCAGTAATGCTGCATTAAGTCCATGGCAATGATGAAAAGGAGGGGTGAGAGCGGGTCCCCTTGCCGCAACGCCCGCCCAAGGGAGGAGAGGCCCTATAAACGCCCCCCCACATCAAAAGAGAAGCCGGCCAAGGACTGCATGTGGATGCACAGGCAGATGAACTACAAATCAAACCCTTTCTGTAACATGATGGACTGCAAGGCCTCCCAACTGAGTGTGTCATAAGCCTTGGTGATGTCAAGTTTGAGGCAAAGCCCGGGAAAGCCCGTATTCCGAAGCGAATGAAACACCTCCTACATGAGGAGGATTTGGTCCTGAATTGCCCGTCCTTGCACGAACCCTGCCTGGTTGATCCCCACCAGCTTGGGCATGACAGGCACAAGCCGACTCACCAGCAGTTTGGAGAAGATCCTGATAAGAACATTGCAAACCCTAATGGGGCGGAAATGTTCCGGGCGGTGTGCGTCAGACTGCTTTGGGATGCAAACAATGCGGGAGCAGTTGAGTTCCCTTCAAACCTGTCTCCTGGCCAACATAAGATTGAACGCATCTAGAATATTGGGCCCCACAATATCTATGAACGTTTTAAAAAATTCAAGGCTCCAACCGTCAGGACCAGGCGCTTTGCCACCGAGCATGCTAGTGATCGTGGCTGTAAGCTCCGACCATGAGAAGGTGGCCAACAGCCGAACGTTGTCATGCTCACTCAGCACACGCTGCACAAGAACCGAGATGGGTGTGGTGGGGCACCTGGCCCAAATCCCGCGCCAGTATTGTGTCAGCTCGTGCCCAATCTGTTGTGGATCATCAGTAGTTTCGCCAGCCTGATTGCGGAGACAACGGGGATGACAGCCCCCCCAGGTTTTGGCCATAGCAAAGAAGAATCTGGTCTGTCTATCCCCCTCCCTGATCCATCGAATTNCATGGTTAGCCAAGTCGTGGCTGAGGCCGCTGGTGGAGGAGATTTGGGCTGACTACCAACCCGGCTGGGGGGACCCACGAGATTTCCTTAAGAGTGCCTTGCTCCAGATGAAGTGGTCCATCAGGGCCCTCCCTGTGGAAGCAAAGTTCTCCTTCCGAATAGGCCTACGGAAGCTTCGTGCCCAGCTTGGCCAGATCCAGGCCCGACAGGAAGCAGGTGAGGACTTACACGTGGAGGAGCTGCACACGTTGCGGCAGCTCCAATCTCTTGACCTCGAAGAGGAGACGTACTGGCGACAACGTTCCTGAATTCGATGGATCAGGGAGGGGGATAGACAGACCAGATTCTTCTTTGCTATGGCCAAAACCTGGGGGGGCTGTCATCCCCGTTGTCTCCGCAATCAGGCTGGCGAAACTACTGATGATCCACAACAGATTGGGCACGAGCTGACACAATACTGGCGCGGGATTTGGGCCAGGTGCCCCACCACACCCATCTCGGTTCTTGTGCAGCGTGTGCTGAGTGAGCATGACAACGTTCGGCTGTTGGCCACCTTCTCNCCCGAACTTCTCCCAAGGGTGAAGGCGCTGGTTGAAGTCACCAACCACAAGCCACGACCAATGGTCGGGGACCAGCGTCGCCACCTGATTCAATTCGCGCAGCCGCTCCCCCCACTGCTGGGCGCTGTAAAAGTTAGTTAGCCAAATCCCGTGTGCAGGGATCTGAACAGTGATGGCCCACTGCGAAGCATCAAGGAGATTCATGACACAGCGGGCAAGAATGGTGAGTCCGCCGGCCCGACCCCAGCAAGGGTGCGTGTAGGTAGTCCAGCCCTCCCACTGGAGGAAGTGCGACTCCGTGGGCTATAGTTTGGTTTCCTGAAGACAAACAATGTCACAGTCTTCATCTCGGGTAATTCTGCGCAGGGTGTTTCTTTTGTAGGGGGTACCCTGTCCCCTGCAGTTCCAACTGAACACCTTCATGTATGACCAGAGGTGCGGCGTTGATAGACCTCCCGCAAGGTCTGTTGCTGCCCCAAGTCGATATCGCGCTGGGTTTGTTTGTTTCTGGCACTGATCTCGGTTGGTCGGCTCGGGCGGCTTTCGCCGGCTCGTACCACTGGGCTGCACCCTGGTTCTTCGGCCGCAAGCACCTGCGCCTGGCGCCATCGGGTTCGGGTGCTCCCCCGAACCACGTTAACCCACTCCCCCAG
>MNCI01019108.1:32488-47542 GCA_015680685.1 Gnetum montanum | reverse complement strand
GGATTAGACTTGGAGTGGAAGGAGGTTCTTGGTTGAGGGGAGTGAGGTGGAGGGGGGGTGGTTGGGGGGCATGGGGGGCGTACTCTGGGCGTGGGAGGGAGGGGGGGCAGACGGGGGGCGCATGCGACCTTTGCGGCCCATGGTGACCTAGTTGCCCCCTTTGAACAACTTTCGTACTGGGGCTTTCGGCCTCGCCTTGTGGATGCAACAGTCAACCTCACGATGTCCGACTTTCCCGCACCACCCACACCCCTCAGGCCAACCGGCCTGTTTGTTCGTGTCACGCGTCGGGGTGGGTTCCACCCCAAGGTTCTCAAAGGTGACCTGGAGGGTCTCCTCCCCCCCAGGAAGCTCCAACACAACTTCCCGGATGAGGTTAGTCTCCGATAGGCTGTGCCAGACGCAAAATCGTGCGAAGCCCATTCTCTCCATTGACCGCGTGACGCGGTCGAAAGCGATGAAGTCACCGAAAAAACCTGTCATTTCCGTGAGGAACTCAAGGTTCCAAAGCTCCCAGGGAACGTCGACCACCCGCACCCAGACCGGGGCCTGGGTGAACAAGTTTGCCTCGCGGTGAGCCCCGAGGCACCATGGGGTCAAGGCGAGTCCCCGAACCCCGTAGAACCACAGGCCACCAAGCAGCACAGAATCCCGAGCCTGTAGGGAGGGGAGGACGAAGAGGAGCAAGTCCTCAGACAGGCTCCGAACATCGACATCCCCAACACGCCATTGCTCCCTCACCCACCGGCAAATAAGGTCCAGGCACGGGCAGAACCCTCGGGAGATGAAACGACCGATGAGGCTCCTCTCCATTGTTCGGACGCCCTCAGCCGAGGGGTGGTTGATCCACAGTCGCAAGGTGTGGTCGCTACGGGAGTGGGCCGCAATGGCGCCAGTCCCCAACCCATTGGGTCTATCCCCAGCGGAGGGGCCCGAGCCCGCATCGGCATCATTCGTGCTGTCAACTGTGGCTGTTGCTGCAGGGACTGTCGTTCCCGCAATGGTTGTTGCGGTAGTTGCTGCGGCTGCGCCGATTGCTCCTGTGGCGCCTGTTGCTCCTGTGGCGCCGGTTGTTGGGGTGGTTGTGGTGCCGTGTGCGCCTGTTGCTCCTGTGGCGCCGGTTGTTGGGGTGGTTGTGGTGCCGTGTGCGCCGGTTGTTGTTGCTGCGGTTGTGGCATCGGTTGCTGCGGTTGTGGCGTTGGGTGCGCTGAGTGCAGAAGTCATTCTTAGAGAGTTTTAGTGTCTTTTGTGAAGTGTGCATCTTTCTAGTTAGGTATATACGCCACATTTTTATTTCTCTATTAAATAATATTTTATACAGGAATGCAAAGGATTTGGTAAGGATGTACATCTTTCTTTACCTGAACAACAAAGATTCTCCCAAACAAATTATAGATATATATTATAAATATATAGCTAAGCTGGTGTAAACTAGAAAGAACCAATGCAATCTTCGCAAGGAGTCATGAGATGGAACTTTCATATCTAGTTCTGAATTAGTTAAAGGAACAATCAATGATTATCACTGTATTAGAGATAGGTAGTATAAATAAGGAATTGTACAATTAAGAAAATTGGCCTTATACTATATCATTTGAAGTGGTCATTTCATTGTATTTACAGTATTACTATGTTGTTTGTTCCACTTGAGGATCTAAGCTCAAGCCGAATTGATTGGCATTTAATGTTGACATGTCTGATGTGTCTTGTGAGGACTAAGAACTTAGAAGGGGGGTTGAATAAGTTCACCAATAAAAATTGATCAGCAACAAAAACCACAACCAAATTTTATGTGGCTCCCCAACTTGGGTATATACACACTTGAAGGGTAGAATCCTTGCATACCTCTAGACTTTGATTCTCTAAAATGTGGTTTGAAGGGTACCACACCTTGTACAAGCTCTAAGCTCCACTCTAGAGTGTTTCGTCACTATGAAACCACTCAACCCCGCAAGGTGCCAACATGCTTAAAATGTGGTTTCTAGGATCCCACAACTTTTGCAAAATTGAGCTCCGCTCTAGAGTGTTTTGACGCTGCACAAACACTCAATCCCCCAAAATCCCGACAAGCTCAATTACGATGCCTTCTCACAATAAGCACATCAACCCCAATAGGGCTACAAGAGAGAAACAAAATCACAAGGAAAGAATGTAACTTAAATTTACAAGTCCTTGTACTTTAAAGCACAGTTCTACAAACAATCAAGCAAATAATATGACAAATGAAGTACACAAGTACATAGAATAGAATACACAATGATTGCTTTGATGTTAACAATGCTTACATCTCTCCTAAGAATTTATTTTCTTATAACCTCAGAGTTTCCGAAAACACCTCGGGATTTGTGTAACGGCTAACTTACAGCTAGTGTAGACGTCTTCTTCGAAGTTGGGACATCTACCTGAGATCTGCCTCAAATCTGAAGAGATGTCTCTTTCTCAAATGGGATGTCTCTATAGAGACGTCTTCTCAACATTTGAGCTCTAGTTCCTGAGGCTTTCTCTCGTTGATTTGGCTTCTTCCCAATCCTTGGAGCATCTTCATTTGACTCATAGCCTTTTTCTTTATCCATGCTTATCCATGCTCTTATCTTGCCCACGTAGTTTCTGCTTTGACATCTCTCTGTAGATCTCACTTCTTGAGTTCTCATTCATGCCCTGCAAAATCATCACATTCCACAACATTCTATGTTCTCCATTTTCCTTAAGGTTTTGAAATACCAAAAGGTCAACATCTTGTACTTCTAGCGATAAGTCATGCATTATTGTTTAAAATAATTATTCATAGTTCATTTTAGTAGAAGATAAATGTTGGGAGTTGTAATTTATTCCCAAGGCATAGTAAAGCCCATAACATTCTCACTCATTTGAAAAAATTTCCGAATTTAAATTAGGAAAGCTTGCAGCTAAAATTACCTTTAACAAAATTAAAGCAGAAGTTTTCTTACTTGAAACTGTCAAAGTTGCAAAGCGGACGCAAGGTCCTCCTCAACCACCTAGAGCTGGAAACAAAAACCTCGAATTTGAGCTAAAAATGTGATCACAAGTGGAGCACAACATAATGACTTGGTCATGATCAACATCTAGGCAGGTCACAGGTCATGGGACAGTCATGGTGGCTTTAATATAGGTCATTGTCAAGTCATGGTAACCAAAAATCTGAAAAAAAAAAAAGTTAAAATGCTCAATACTGAAAACTGCACAAACAACAAGTGCTGGTGTGGTTGCGGTGGCCTGACCATGGGCTGTGGTAAGGTCACAGTGACCTCCAAAATTGTAAAAAATTGGAATCTGCCTCTGTCTTAATTTTGGATGAACCACAAGTCATGGAAGACCAGAGGTAATGATAAGGGCATGGTCTTAGACACTATAGGTCCTGGCGAGGTCATGGTGGCTCAGAAACCCAAAAAATCAAAATAAAGACCACTTTACTCCATTACTCACCACAAGTTGACCATGGAGGAGGATCTTGGCTCTGTTCAGACCACATGAAATCTAAAAAGAATTAAGCCTAATTGATGGCATAGTGGGATTGGCAATTATGCTTGGGCTTGAGATCTTTACTTTCCTGGGCAGAATATGCCATTTAATTACACAATTTGGGTCCTATGAGTTTTGCAACAAGAGGAGGCAGTTTGGGCTTTGTGTGGAAATAAATAGGCTTCGCTTTGGGCTTAAATCAAACAGGTAAGTGCCTAGATCTACATGGGAAATCATACACATCTTAGAAACAAATAAATTGCACAAGTAGGAGGCCACATTGATAAGATTTATACACCAAATTAAAATGTCTTTCAACACAAGATGGCTTCATCAAAACATAAACTGCTCATGCTTCAACCATGAAATTCATCATGTAAATGGGGGTTGAAATCCATTGAGATGTACTAAGATTTGGTGAGCAATATGGCCTCAAGTAAATGGGGGCTGAAAACATCAAGAATTTAGGAAGCAAATGTGCCATTCACGGCATCCTCTTTCTTCACTAAAAACACAGCGCCTTTCTTCATGCAAAAAACCTCCACAAAGTCATACAATCTTCTTATAAAAACTTAAGAAACTTGAAACATAACATCTACTTCATGCATGGAGGAAAAAGCATAAGAGAATACATCATAAACTTTGTATTTCATGCCATTGACCATTAAAAAACATTTAGACAAACACTGGAAAGAGAAACCTTCTTCATATTATGTTCATGCATAAAATCAAACATCAAAGAGCATAAAACTGAAAGCATCACATTGATGCATTCTTCCATGATTCTTTTGAGGCAAACTTGGGCTCTTCAATTATGAAAGTTTTGAGAGAATTGAGAGAATTTATGTGTAAAATTTGAGAATCAATTGACAGAACTGTGAGGTTTGTGAGAACAATTGAGAGAAGGATCGCCAAAATTGTTTGTGAGAAATTATTGTGAGAACAAGGGTAATTTGGCATGCTATGAAAGAGCATTTGAGAGAAATAAATGGCTACAAGAATGACAGAAAAGGGTGCTCTTCATGGAGCAAAGAAAACTATGCCACCCTCTCAAATGAATTAAGAATGGAACATGAAAGGAGAAAGAAAAGCTTCACTTCATACATCTTGGCAAATGGTCAATACTCCATTGTGTTTACAATGAGACCCATGGCCTCTATTTATAATTGGTGAGAATGGAGAGCTTTGCCATGTTTGGCATTCCCATCATAAAGACTCTATTAGTCCCCTGTTTCCTTTTTAGCTAATTTGCTCCAACTTCCCCTTTTCTCAGCTATTTTCACTACTTTTATGGCTTTTCCAACCTTCTCCTTGGTACATGACATTGAACATAAAAACTTCAACAATTACATGACTTTGGAGACTTCGGAAAATTATGAGGAATATCAAAGACAAAGCTTGGGCATTGCCAAAAAATCTTGACAGAAACTTGTTCAGACACAACTATAGCTACTTCAACCAATCTTTAAGACAACACCTTACATACACCCATTTTTAAAGAAGATTGGGTCTCTTATTTATTCTTTCCATATGGCCACTTGTAGGGCTAAGTTTATAGGGTCTTTTTTTCTATCATTTTCTATATTGGTTTACTCTTTCAAATCAAATCTATTTTCTACTTTTTTTATGAAACTGAAACTATTTAATTACATTCAGACCCTATCAATCTATTGGACTATTTCAATTTCCACAATTCTGGCATAATGTATGTATATCTCAGCATGCAGTTTATTGGTATTGAACCTGTGACTTGAGGATGCAAACCGTGAGGCTTAACTAACAAGTCATGCACCTTGATATAAGAATCCAAATATTTTTTTTAATTAATTTTATGAAGTTAACCTAAATGTCGCATTCAAGACTGCCTATCTCAACACTGTACCAACAACAAAAAGACGCTTCATCACAGACCTTCTTAGGATGTATAAATGTACAGAGCAGCATAAGTCTAGGCTGCTAGACCTAACACTAATGAAGCATATTTCAGTAAGCATAGTTTATAAAATCTAGTAAAACAAGTGTTTTATTGCTACAGATTCTCAAAACTATTCAAGACATTGAGCATTCAAAAAACTAGTTAACCTGGACTCTTGGATGACTTATGGATCTTATTATTATGATTTTTATTATACTTTTCAACCCAAAGATTCTATTTCATTTCACATCTAAATTTGATTTTAAACAATCTTTTTTGAACATGCTTCCAATAAACCTACATCATAATTTTTTAAGTACCAAGATTCCCTAACCAATGTCAACTTCAGCTGTACTTCTATTTTTCTATTACTTCTAATTGTTATTTACTTGGACAAACATTTTTATTTGAGCTTTATCCTTCTGTTTCAGCACCCCATGACATTACTAGTATTCAATTTATGTGGACAATGAGGTGTTAACTTACTGGTAAGAGCCTTGGTGTGAAAACCCCAGGTCACATGTTCCATGAATGTAAGTAAAAATTCAATTTCAGTTTCATTAAATTATCATCTATATTAATATTATACATTTTTAGCATGCCAAAAACTACAAATTCAATAATATTTAAAACAGAAATTACATACATGGTGTAAAAATGGTATATAATATACTAAAGTATTTTTCTGTGTCTCAGTCTAGTAATTGTATGTAATTTGATTGTTCAAAATTTTATCTTCATCAATAACATGTAGGGTAGTTTACTACATTCACAGAGGTAAATGCATCATAAAATGATTTATAGTAATGTAGCTCACCTCCCCTTTCCAGATAAAGTAAAGACCATCACCATCTTCTCCTTCATGGACAAGATACTGACCCTTGTCTGTAATTGTCAGCAAAAAAATGTTATATGGGAATTAGTGAATTAAGATTAAATATAAATCAACATTAATCTTTGTAATATCTGTTACTGGACAAATTCCATAGCCACCCAACTAACCAAATTCCTTCAACTTGACAGCTTGTGCTATTTTTTTAACCAATGAGCTTGGGAGTCTTTGCAGCAGAGGTATAGAGCCTAAGAACTCCAGCACTGAAAGCAGAAATAATTTAACAATTAAAATAAAATTGTAGACACCCAAAGCAATATTCAATAATATGGAATAAAATATAATGATTAATGAAATGAAATGAAGTTTTATTACGTCCAAAGGCCTATACAATCTACTCAACAGATATTACATTTTCATGAAATAAAAAAGATAGACTCTACAAATTGACCAAGCACCAATAATAACTTGGTTAAGCTGGTAGAAAATATCCCTAGCATCCATTTGATTACGAAAACTAAAATGCAAACAGTTAAAATCTGAAAGTATAAACAAAAACATTGGCAAAATTGTCGCTGAATTCTCTCATATGTAAAATTATAAACAACAATGAACATTATAATACTGTCAAAACAGTTTCAATTAAACAACAAACCTACATGGTATACTACCCTAAAATTAACTGGAGATTATCATGCAGACCCAAAAAATAAACACACAAAATCTTACCAATTAAATATTGTGATAAGAATATGCCTCAGTATAAAAATCAGAAAGATCAAGCATATTTCTTGAATTTGGAATTGCTACCATTTTGAGATGACAATTTTGATTGCACGAATGATGTATAGGTGTTTTTCTGCAAAATTCTGTGTATAGTAATAGTGTGACCAAAGAGACCCTTCTTAAGCAAGTGATCAAAGCCATGCATATCTTGATATGGATGCAATGCTGATAATGATATTGATTATTTATTACATGCAGAAAAAAATCATATATAAATGTACAATACCAAAAAATATATATTTATATTAACTGCAATGCTCCATTTTCTTATCAAGTACTATTACAAGGACACAAGAAAATATGCTTTTCATCTTTAATTTCATGATTTCATGCACGTATCCTACAAGTTCCTCCTCCTTTTGGCAATTCAATCCATCTCCCTATGAAAACTCTAGTATATTGTTAGATACTTCATAGCAATGCCTATTCACCCTCCCCTTATCAGCTCAAGGTATAACTTCGTTAAGCCTTTCCTCTTATGAAAACAATATTATAGCTAGAAATTTGAAAATAACCTTACTTTTTCATGACTTTAAAATGTCATGGACCCTATGATACTTCATAAGATTCAATGACCTTGAAAAATTTCTCAATTTTAAAGGATAAAATGACCGGTCAAATTCCCACCTACTAAATAACTAGAAAAAGTTCACTTAATCTAAGATCATCATCTGCTTAGTGCCTTTTATCGAAGCAGCATGAAGAAAGAAGAGTAATCCTAGCTTCTATTCCACAAAAGTGCAAAATGTTATATATTTCTGGCCGTCTAGCATCTTTGTGTTGCAAAGCAAAGAAAACAAACAGTCTGGTTGTTATTTTCGGATACGTTAAACAATACATTGTGCTGATATTTTGAAGCAGATTTCGGCAAAATCATTCCACTGGCCAACTATAAATTTTAAGTCCAACAAACTACTGACGATAGGAAAAACAGAATGTGCTTGCATAGTTGCACGTCAAATTACAGAAGAATGCCAATAGATACCAGGATGCAAACATATGCGTCAAGTTAGCGAACAGATGTAAAAAGATATCAGGAGGTAAACACATGCGTACCTGCTTCCGAGGTGCTCGGCTTCTGGTCCTCCATGACAAAAGAGCTCAGACACTCGCAATGGGGCTTCGAAGGGTTTCAAGAATGTTATATGCGTCCGATAATCGTCCTTGCGGAATCCAAAAACATGCAGAATCGACTTTCCTTCCATTGCAAGGTGCTTCACTTTTGCAATTGATCGGTCATGGAAGGCAACTGTGAAAAGAATTGCGCGCAGACCTGGAAAAATGTAGAATATTGACGATTTCGACCTCCTTGCAGATTATAAAAACACGCAGAGTTGACTCGTTGACTTTCTTTCCATATCAGCGCAAGCATATTGTACGATCGGCCACTGCTAATTTATCTTTCCTAAAGGTGGGATTTCGATATTCTGGTAGGTTCTTTGGTTACGTTATTGAAAATGTTTTTCGGCATCTTGGTGATTATTGGACCCCACATTCTATTCTTCCTAATAATGTATTGCAGTTGTTAAAATACGAAGCTACCTACCTCAGATAATATAGGATTTGTTAAAATGCTCAGCTACCAGCCTCATATAATATAGGATTTGTTAAAACACTAAGCTACCTACCTCAAATGATACAGGTTTGACCTTGCACATATGATGTTTGTCAAGACGGTGCTACGAGCATCATTCACTATTGCTACTTAACCTTGGAGTAAGAGTTTCACCTTGCACATATAATCTTTGTTGGAAGGTGTTATTAATATCATACATTGGTGTTAGATTAGTAAAATAATTCAACAAGGATGTGGCGGTGCTAAAACAATTGTTTGGACTATTTTTAACGTGGTCCTTTAGTATATTCAACAAGAATTGAATTATTGTGTGAAATTTTCAATATTCTTTGCAAAGTTCTTAGGCTCATGGATGCATATTTTAATATGATTAAGTCTCCCAATAAAGTTGGAGGTCAAATATGTGACCGCTCTTTATTTTAATTTTTTAAAAAACTTAAATGGGTAATTTTAAAGAACAATTTTATTTAAAAGATTGTTATAATTTATGTTACAATTTCAATTTTTCTAAATCTCTTACTAGGAATAATTTTCAAGAAGGTGGGTCTAAACTTCTCAGTAGCTTAAACAAATTTGATTTTGTTGTGAGGCAATGAATAGGGGTCACACCCTAAAAAATGAATAACAATATTAAAAAACAATCGAAGTACATAAATCATCAAATAGAGAGTCTACAAAAAAAGCCCAATGGTTTTGGAGATACCTTTTCAAGTTTTCATCCTTGCAATCAATCCTAAAAAGCCTACCCTTTGAGATAGGAAAAGGATAAGCCTTGCCCTTATTTAGAAGGCTTTCTCTTTTAATTAAAGGGTTTTTTGTAAATAGGAGAAAACTCTCTCTAAGGACAAAAGAATACATCAATAAGAACTAATGAATAAATAGTAACAAAAGCTAAAAACTTCCTATCTTTAAACCTCCAAAATAAAAATAAATTAATACTATTGAAAATAAATTAATTGTTTAGCCTTCACTGAAAGCTTTTTTGCTTGAAGTTATAGCTAAAAAGTGACATCAATGAGAATCTAGTATTTAACTCCTAGAGAAATGTCATAGTTATGCTCTTATTGATGGAAAATAACTGCACACCAAAGCTACCAGAGAACAAGTAATTAGAGACATGTTCAAATGCAATGAAAGAAAGTAGACAAAGCAAGCTAATCACCAAGAATGAATTCATTGATGCTTGGTTAAAAGTTGTTATAAATTCTAGATGTGAATTTTTAAGCATGCTAAGCAACAAGACACTTAAGAAAAAACATGAGAAAATGATTCTTCACTTCTACAAAGAGGACATTGAGGAGAAATAATTCTCATATGCTTAAGATGGATGCTAGTAGGAAAACCTTGGTGAATAAAACACCAAAAAAATTACAAATTTTAGGAAATGTAGCATCTTTCCAAATATCTTTCATTTTCCTCATCCAAAAGTGTGATGATAATTGCATTTTCTAGACCTTATTAAATTTGTTGTGAATAAAATCATTCTCTGTAATAATCTTGTAAGCAACTTTTGAATTAAAAGAAAAACAAATTTGTCATCTTTCCAAAAATTATTTAGAAAAGCCTAATGCAAAGTACTATTAACTTTAATTTTTCAAAAATATTTTTCCTTTTTTTCTTTAAGTCATAGATGCTAGAAGCTTCATTTCATGTGATCCATCTATTATGCCTACATAGGCAAGAAACTACAATGATATCAAATTTGCTCCAAGCAATGTATAGTCTAGATGAATTAGTAGTCCAAGCTCCTTCATTAAGAGGAAGCCACCTTGGGCTAATTTACTTAAGCATGTCTTCTAAAATTGTAATATAATTGTAATTCTAATATTTACTAAGTTTGCACCAATTTGTTTAACAATTAGAAAAGCACGAACAAAAATGGTTTGAGAAAAAAGAAGGTAGTGAAGAAAGTTATTAGAAGGCCAACTTATTATCATTCTTAGGTTTTCTATGTTTCTTTGATATACTAAGCAACAAAGAAACAGTTTTTCTTAAGTTGAATGAAATATTTGCACTAGTAGCAAGAAAGATGGATGACTTTGCCTCATTAATTATTAATTCTATCATAATAAGTTTTAGAAGGAGCCAACATATGGAGTAAAATATGAATTGGTTGAAGGATTTTCTTAATAACTAAAACTTTGCTAGCAAAGATGAGCTTCTTTTATTTCCATTTATCAAGCATTTTTCAACTTTATCAACCACGTAATTCCACAAAATATTAACATTATGCTCAATAGAAAAAAATATTCCCAAAATTTTGAAGATAGTATATTTTTAAAGATTTTTCAATACTTAAAAGTAACCCACTTATCAATAATGTCATTACAATAAATAACAAATTTTTGCCAATTGATACAAGAGCCAACTAACATGCAGTAGTCCTCTACTCTAGTTAAAAGAGTATTGATATGTTGCAAAGAATTGTTGATCATAAAGAAAAAGAATCATCTACAATGTGCATGTTAAGCAATTGTATACCTTGATCATCAGTTGAAATTCCCTTCTTGATATGCCTTTGTATATCATAATGCAAATTATATGAAAAAATTTTCTGTAGTAATAATAAAAAGATAGGTAGTTAGAAGATAACCTTGACAAATAGACCATTGAAGAGAAAAGGAGGAACTTAATCCAAAATTAGTAGCAACTTCAACATTGACATTATTGAGTAGGGTATGGACAAGACAACTAAAATAATCATCAAATTTCACTTTATAGAGACAAGAAATAATGAAATTTCATTTAATTTTATTATAATCTTTACCATAATCTAACTTAATAAAAGCAATATCCTAGTTAGTATTAGAAGCCTATTGCATCCACTTCTAAGCTACAAAACATTATTTAAAATATGTATACATTTAACAAAACTAGTATGCACAAGTCTAATGATATCTTCAATAACCTTCTAAATTTGGAAAGTAATGCATCCACCTAAAATTTTATAAGTATTGTTAAGAAGAGTAATGGACCTCCAATTACCAGTATGTTGAAGATCTCCATTCTTAGAAAGAAGATGAATAATACCTTTATTAATATTTTTACCAAGAGAAAAATTTTTAATGGTTTCTTGGAAAGTATGAAAAAGATCATCTCCAACAATGTCCCAATGCTTTTTTAAAAATTCAATTAGAAAACCATCAAAACCTAGATCTTTACCACATGCTAAACTAAAGGTTGCTACTTTGATTTCTTCTGTTGTAATTTTTGCTTTAAAAATACTTTGATGTGCTTTTATTATAAGATGAGGTATATGTGTATTAAAGGCCTAAAAGGATTCTTTACTAAAACCTTTAAAAGAAAAAATAAAAGAAATATGATTTGCTAAAAAATTGTTAATAGTCTTAAGATCCACAATGATGAAATCATTTATATAAAGTAATTCCAATATAGGTACTTGATCCTTTCCTTTTAGAAATGTAAAAAATTCTTTGCAAGGTTCATCTTCATTTTTTAGCCAACCAATGAGACTTTTAGGGAGAGCACTTTTAGCTTTGGAAGCATCCCAACATTATTTAGCATAACAAACTTTGATCAAGGCTTTTTGAGTTTCAAAATCAAAAGGATCCTAATCTTAAAAAATTTACATTTACTTGATAAATTTTGCAAGATCTTCTTCAACTTGATGTTTAGAAAATTACTTTCTAAACCAAATAGCATAAATTTTGATTCTACACGTTCCCTACCACTAGTCACTCTAACCAATCTCATTAATAGGTTCTTTTTTTTTTTGTTTTTGTTTTTTGCATTTCATAAAGACTTCAAAATATTTTTACCATTGGGTCTTGTGAACATATTAGTGTTCATAGAAAAAAGCTTATTTTTTTGAAAAGAGGAAGAATTAATTCCAAAGAGAAGAAATGTTAATAGGAAAATGGTCTAACAAAGTAGCATCTGTATGCACTTCTACTATTCTTATAGGCTTTTAAATGGAAACACTAGAGATGTAAAATCTATCAAGTTGACAATAAATTTTATCATTTCCTTATTAATAATTACATTAAGTATAATGCTTCTCATTTGAATGCTATGGGAATAAAAATCCAACATTTGAAACAAAATATATTTTTAAAAATTACACTAATCTTTTTTGATTAAGAAGAAATAGTAGGAGGAAGACTACCAAATTTATCTAAATGGCTTTCAACCATATTGAAATCACCTTCGATAATCCAAGGAACTTTAGGCAAAGATAGAAGATATTTCTTAACCTTTAATCCATCTTTCAAATTATTAGAAGTATAAATGTTATAGAGCCCAAAACCTCACTTTTCACTATAACAAGTAATCTAAATAACTCTTCCAAGGTTATCAAAGCTAGAATTTAAAACTTTTCCAATCCAATTTTTATTAATGATAATAGCAACATTTCCTTTATTAATTTCCTGAGCAATAGAAAAAATAATGCATGTTTTTGTAAATGCATCTACTAAAAAAATTAATATCATGCATTGAAATTTCAATGGTTTATAGGAAAAGAAAATCTAGAAATAAATATTAGTTTGAAAGATACTCCATGCAATCTTTACTCAAGACTTATTAGAAAGACCCTAAACATTCTATGATAAAACTAGCATTGAGAAATATGGGAGGAGGCTCCCATCCTTGATTTTTTTAGCTCCACATTTATCTCACAATCTATGCCACTAATAGATGAAAAAGCATAGTTTGATGAAAAAATGTTTGGTTGCCACTAATAGATGAAAAATCATAGTTTGATGAAAAAATGTTTGGTATAGTAGTAGAAGTAGAGAGAAAAGAAGATACCTTTGAGGTTATTAAATTAAAAGTACTATTTGCAAGCCTCTTCTTTTTATGTTACATTGTAAAATCCATATGCATTAGTATTTTCACTATTAAAAAAAATTTTCTAAAGAAAAATTCTCTTTGGATATTGAGAATTTACTAGCACCTTTAGAATTAAAAGGATTAGGAAAATGCTTACAACTTGGTTGAAGAAGATTTCATTTATGCCTACTAAAAACTACCATTATTTTCCTTTTCTAAAATTGTTTTCCCCATCATGAACTTTTTTATTGAAAATATGATAAATTCCAATAACATGATCTTCATGACAAATTATAGTATATAATTTGTTGGAAAAAAATACAAATTACTAGCCTTGAGTTTTACTTATGTCTTTTTTTGTCATAAATGAATTTTTACAAAACAACATGTACATTGCACACCATCTAGTAGTGTTTTCAACTCTATCTTCGGGATTATGCCAGTGCTACTGATGAGTGGCGAGGTACCCCTACACTCCACCATACGAATACGAGCGTACACGCGCGATCCGGTCGAACTCCGCAGACTAAATGCCTTAACGCCACAAGAAAAACTTGGGGTTAATCGTTCGTTGTCTTCCCAGGCTTGCTTGTATGTGTCACGGTGTATGGTTAAGCAAGTCTGAGGTATGTGATCTTTTTGGTATTTTCGGCTTATCTCCTATGCTATCAGAGGAAAGGGTTGTGAAACTAAGCTAACTCTAACTACAGATCTAAGTCTAAATTAACTAGCGTCAGCATCCGTTCCCACTTACCGGACACACCCTGAACTATGCAACTGCAGCTTACCAAACGCTAATCGTTACTGGGATCGCCACACGTAACGCAAGTGCTCGAAGTGGTCGTACTGAGGCACCTATTTAGCTTATGTGTGATAAGCAGCCGATTCCTTAGCCAGCCGTACACACCCGTGGGTGCTCGTAACTAAGTCGTACTTATCACACGTTCTAGACTAGCAATGAGCAGCCGATTCCTCAACTAGCCGTACACATCGGACTACCACTGGGATTACCACGCGCAGAATCCTGGAATACGCTACTGGGTTACCAAGCAGCCAATGCTCGTAATTGAGTCGTACTCATGCATTGTGTCAAGCAGCTGATTCCTTGACTAGCCGTACACGTCCGTAGACGCTCGTAATCAAGTCATACTTGAACGCACTAGGAAAGCAGTAAATGAAACCACGTGCTGCAAGGTTTATCCAATCAAGTTCGTCTTTATTGCCGTACACAACTTGGGTTCAGGTTTAAAAGTTGCTCGAATAAAGAGCCGTTCACTCTAGGACTCCTACTGCGGGCACATGGGAAAAAATTCTAACTCTAGAGTGATCAATCTGCCAGAGCCTCGCTACACTAGCCAGGATTGGGAAATGAAGGGAGTGCTGCCTCTTATTTATAGATATGGCGGCGGGACGCGATATAGCGGCGGCCGCGATATCGCGTACGTGATATCGCGGCCCAGTGCAAGTCGCGTCTCATCATACCCCCATGACTGAATGAAAACTTGTCCTCGAGTTCCTTACAATGTTATCAGGTAGGTATGGGATTATTAGGGGAAACAGAACTAATGGGATGACATGTGAACGGTCTTTATTACAAGACTTGACAAAAACTGGTGTTCATGACAACAAGGGTGAATACCTTATTACAATGACATTAGGCCACAGTTGGCAGCT
>MNCI01019108.1:18986-31548 GCA_015680685.1 Gnetum montanum | reverse complement strand
GTTACATTCCCTTGGACTGAAGGGTGCTCCGAAGTGTTAGTAGTTAGAGGCCTATACATATACCCGTCCGCTTGTTGTTGCGAGAGCCTATCCGGGCTCCTAGTTCTGAAAAAGGGTCTCTTTTTTGTACAGTTATCGCCAGAACTAGTGTCCAGTTGGATATTTACACTCTGAATATTTACAAACCTCGCAGCGTGACGCTGCTGCGGTTGGGTAGGCAATTCCCCTTACATTGTTGGAGTAGGAGGTGTTATGGGAACTACTTGTGGAAAAGGTGCGGGTGGAGTTAGAGGATGGACGGAATGTGGGATGTCTCCCGGAGGAGAAGGAGTCCTTCTAAAGTACTCCCGAGCGTAGTAGTGACGTTGTGGAGTGTGACTCATAGAGTCACCTGGAGAAACCGGCTGCTGCACATAATAACCATAAGGATCGGGCTGCCGGTTAGGGTATTGCTGTGTTGGCGGTGGCATCCCCCATGACTGTGGGTATTGCCACTGCTGATGTTGCTCGATGGGCTGCGGAGGTGTTCCACTTGGATAATACGTCAAGGGTTGGTGGAACTGCCTCGGGTTACCTTGTGGATAAGGTAACCTTCTGGGTGTTTGCCGTTGATTAAGTCTTGGATTTAATGCATACACCCCAGACTCCTGCAGATGTGAGATGATTGGACAACATCCCTTAGGATGGTCATAATAGCAGACCTCACATCCACCGTCATTGTCTGAATCAGAATTTTCAGCCTCATCGGAGTTAGAGATTTTTCCCTTACCCTTGTTATGTGCAGGGTTAAAGTTTCTCCGCATGTTCTTGCTTTTATCACTACTTTGCTCATCCTTAGACTCTTCTACTATTTTCAGGACTGTTTCTATTCGTGAGTCTAAGGAATCCCACATTTGGTCTACCTTAGCCGATACCTCCGTTGTTAACTTTTGGATCGGCACAGTTTTCCTGTTCACCAACTCTTCGAGTGGTGACTCATCCTCCTCATCACAGAATTTCACTCCCTTCTTACGAAGGGAGGGATCACGGTTGTATTCCTCCGCACTTTCTCTTTTCCGTAGCTCACCCTCTTCTTGCGCTACTTGTTCCAACAATACTTCAACTTCATGGGCTCTTAGTTGGGAGAGTCTCCCTTGGGCGTAAGTCCCAAGAGTTCTTCTCGTTTCATTTCGTAGCCCATCCACGAGGTGGCGAAGTTGATCCCGCTTAGCGTACCCATGGCCCGGGCAACGATGTAGCAATGTGTAGTAACGGGCCATGGCAGCATCCAAGGATTCATGAGCTCCTTGTTTCCAGCCTTGGATCTGCTTACGCAAGTTAGACACTCTGGAGTACGTTTGATATTTGTTGTTGAACAATTCGAGCATCGTACTCCACCTCCTGATGGTTTCCGGTTCTAAGGACCGGTACCAGCTTTCTGCTTCTTTAGTGAGTGTCCTTGGGAACAACTTGAGTTTCTGCCACTCATTGTCTATGTTCTGCAAGGCACAGGCATCGTGGAATGCCTGTAAATGATGTTGAGGATCAGCGTTGTATCCCCCTTCAAAACGTGGGATATTATTTATATCCAAACGCTTGATCCTACTGTCTTTTAAATGCCTTGTGGGAATCCTAACTGCCTCTCTAATATCAAGCATACTTCGGGTTGCGAATAGGGGTTCGTCATGATCATCTCTTTCATGACGTCTGTGATGTCTACGTTGTGGTTCCCTATTCTCCCTACGTCCTTGCCCTTGTCCTAACTCCTCTCGACCTTCTTGTCGAGGCATTTCATCTCTTTTACCTTTACTCTCTGCGTTATGCTCATGGTGGCTGCGCCCAGATGTGGAAGGAGAGTGTGAATGATGTGATGAAGGGGAAGAAGAAGGGGATCCATCACCACGGTGATGTTTCTTGCCTTCTCTTCGGCTGCTTCGGCCCCAATCGTTGTGACGATCGACGAGTCCGTCATTAGTGCGAGTGATTATTCCTGCCGTGAACAGCTGGTGCTCACGGGGATCAGAGCCTGGAATATGCATCGTTGATCTAAGGCCCTGATGCCTAACCTCTTCACTAGAGTGAGGAGGAGGAACATCATTTTCTAAGAAACCCATCGTGAGGGGTTCCTCGTCTCCTATTTCACTAATGATGTGGGGAACCTTGCCCTTCAATAGTGAATGTTGGCTCTCCTGCCTTGCATCCCGAATACGTTGGGCGTTTGTGGGATGATAATCCCTCATGCGATATGTTCCAGCAATGTATTCAGCGAATAAGTCCTTCATGCCAATCTGTGCCAATTCACGGAGAAGCATGTTTGGAACGGATCGATCTGGTGGTAAAACTATATTACCAAGCGAATCTCTCCAGCGCAACTGTTCATCCTGATGGAGAGTAAAAGTGTAATCAGGGATATACTCATCAGGATGAGTATAAGTTATCGAATACTGTTTAGGACTTGGTTGATCTCAGTTATGCGTATGATGCTGACTTTCTCCTGTATTGTCCTTAGGTGAGTTGATTTCATGAGAAGAAGCCATTTTTAATGGTGTGCAGTTTTCACCGTTATTTAATGTTCTTGATTAACTGATTAACCCTAAGGTTCGTTTTAAGCTCACAACGATGTGAGTGATATTCCTTATGTTAAATTGGTGTAAAAAACACTTAGTCCCCGGCAACGGCGCCAATGATGAGTGGCGAGGTACCCCTACACTCCACCATACGAATACGAGCGTACACGCGCGATCCGGTCGAACTCCGCAGACTAAATGCCTTAACGCCACAAGAAACACTTGGGGTTAATCGTTCGTTGTCTTCCCAGGCTTGCTTGTATGTGTCACGGTGTATGGTTAAGCAAGTCTGAGGTATGTGATTTTTTTGGTATTTTCGGCTTATCTTCTATGCTACCAGGAGAAAGGGTTGAGAAAACTAAACTAACTCTAACTAAGATCTAAGTCTAAATTAACTAGCGTCAGCATCCGTTCCCACTTGCCGGACACACCCTGAACTATGCAACTGCAGCTTACCAAACGCTAATCGTTACTGGGATCGCCACACGTAACGCAAGTGCTCGAAGTGGTCGTACTGAGGCACCTATTTAGCCTACGTGTGATAAGCAGCCGATTCCTTAGCCAGCCGTACACACCCGTGGGTGCTCGTAACTAAGTCGTACTTATCACACGATCTAGCCTAGCAATGAGCAGCCGATTCCTCAACTAGCCGTACACATTAGACCCGGGAGTTACCAAGCGCAGAATCCTGGAATACGCTACTGGGTTACCAAGCATCCAATGCTCGTAATTGAGTCGTACTCATGCATTGCGTCAAGCAGCCGATTCCTTGACTAGCCGTACACGTCCGTAGACGCTCGTAATCAAGTCGTACTTGAACGCACTAGGAAAGCAGTAAAAGAAAGCAATAAATGAAACCACGTGCTGCAAGGTTTATCCAAACAAGTTCGTCTTTATTGCCGTACACAACTTGGGTTCGGTTTACAAGCTGCTTGAATAAAGAGCCGTTCACTCTAGGACTCCTACTGCGGGCACATGGGGAAAAATTCTAACTCTGGAGTGATCAATCTGCCAGAGCTTCGCTACACTAGCCAGGATTGGGAAATGAAGGGAGTGTCGCCTCTTATTTATAGATATGGCGGCGGGACGCGATATCGCGTACGCGATATCACAGGGTAAGACGCGATATCGCGTACGCGATATCGCATGGGATGTGATATCGCGGCGGCCGCGATATCGCGTACTCGATATCGCGGCCCAGTGCAAGTCGCGTCTAATCAGCTACCAATAATTTCACTTTCAACACTTTGAAAAATAGGAAGAAGTTTTTCTATTTCAATCCAACAAGAGATTTTAGAGTAATTAGAAGAATAAGGTTTAAAATCCACTTTTCATTTTCAATTAATAAAAGTATTACTTTGATCCATTAAAAATTTAAGATCTAATGATTTCTCAATCATTTCAAAATTAGGTAGTTTGACAAGCAAAAAAAGATTTAGGAAAATAGCAAACATGCAAAACATTAATTCCTTAGCATTCTAGGATAGTTTGAATCACTAATGTAAAACCTTTGTTTGGTTAAATAAATCCAATAAGTTATAGAAATATGTTCTATAAAGTGATATCTTTTAATAGAAATTTATATAAATCATATGTTAAAAAAAATTAAAACATTCAAAATTATTCATAGTCTTTATAGTCTAAGAGACATCAGTACGTTGTCTTGTAGTTTTAACTAGCATTTACATGCTACAATTAAAACTTTTCATAAAGAAGATTTGTCATATCATCATTCCATATAGATTTATTTATGTGTTGGCAACATAGCTTAAGATGCTCATCCAACTTCATATCATATGAATACTTCTATTTTTTCTTCTAATCAAGAGCATATGTTTCTTACATGTCTTTGGAATGTAGAATGTGGGGCTCAAGCTACAAAAGGTTAAATTGATTTGGAGATGCACACTACTAGGAGGGTTCATTCTATGCCTCACTATAGTGAATGACAATTTGTTGTCAATGGCATTGAACTTCAAGTTTTAATGATGTTCAAGTTGTGTAAATTCCAAGATAAATTGATATGCTACCATGCTTTCTAGACCAAGTTCAAGACATTGATTTGATTAAAGATGCTACTTAGATAGAGTTATTTGAGTTTTTCCAAGGCCCCCAATGGATCACCCATAGAGTGCTTGATGAAATTTGTAGCTTTTATGGGTCCTTAGGTGGGGTCACCTCCATACCATAGGTCATCCTCTTAAATAAAAATTTTTAAATGTTCAAGAGTTGGCCCTTTAACAAAATTTGATTTTAGAGTTCTAAGATCGCTCCCAACATTGAGGTACCCCCTTTGTAAAGATCATGAAAAAATCCAAATCTTATTAACATTAGTATCCAATGCAAGCATCATTCAAGCATAAAGACAAGGAGAACTAGTCATTTATCATTTTGTCTCTTCTTCTAGAAAAGTCAAAAATGTATTTTACTTATTTTATGAATTGATGGATGAATGTATTATTATTTGGCCCCAATTCATCATTATTTTTCCATTTTTAACCATTTTTACATTAGGGAATGACTCTTTAGTATCCCTAAGTATGCTTGTAATTAGTTTTATATAAATTCCAAGATCATACTATGATATAATGCTTTATTTTTTAAGTAATAAAGATTGATGAATATTTTCCCAAGCTTATTTTGTTCTTCCAATCATTCATCTTTTTCAAGTTTATGTTCTCAACCCATACTCAAATATAATTATTACTAAGTCTGCTACAACATCGGTTTTCTCATCTTCATCAAGTCATTATTATTTTCATCATTCATTAAAATTTTCAAGATTAACAAGTTTGTTCACTACTTTTGTACTTTAACATATCAATTCTTTATTCTTCTGAAGATCAACAATCATCAACATTTCTTCTTTATAATTTCATTTAATATTCAAGACAAATCATTCAATCCATTATTCTAGATTGATCGACTTCATTGGGTATCTTCAAAAATCGAACATACATTCAAATCCAAGTTCAAAATTTGCATTTATAAAAGATTTTTTATCTCATCAGAACTCATGGTATCGTTAGTAAGCTAACCACAACTCATGTGTAGCTTGTGGTCTATCTAGAATTAAATCACAAGGTTACCATCACTCATGGGTCAATGTTATTAGCTTCTATAATTAACCATGACTCATGGTTCTCTTTGAAAGTTAAGGTACATACACCATGACCCATGAAGCACTTGTGATGTTAATGTTGAATTATTAGTTCTAACTTTTTCTTCATTCTATGAAACCATAACTTGTGTTGTAATACCAAGATTGATAATAAGTCAAAATTTCTTTTTTCCATTTTTTTGTTATCAAAATTTATAAAATTTGATCTAGATAGACTCATCATTTATCCATTTAGTTCTCACCATTGGGTCAACCCCTACAAACCCTAGGTTAAAATATATATAAATGTTGGGGCATGTGAATTATCAGATTCATCCATTTTCCATTTGTCTCTTGGACTTGAGTGTTTACTTTTGGCCCTATCATGATGATTTCGAGTTGCAGAACAGATAGGGAAATGAATTGTTATGAAGATCTACAAAGCTCTAGCAAAACAAAGTCTTGATAAAAATAAACTTCATTGATTAATTAAGTTGTAGAAAAATTTTGAAAGAAGTTTCTGTACAATGATCTATTCTACCCTGCGTGCATTATTCTTATATTCTCAATATACTTTGATGCAATTTGATCTATGAATGAGACTTTTGTATGCATCATTTATTTCTATATCTTTCATTTTCATAAGCAAGTTTGATGAATTACACTTGAGAATTTCAATTGTATAGGAGGGAGCCTTAAAACCAATAATGTATCTTGAAGAGTAAGCCAAGGGAAGTGAAGACTTGAATAGCCTAGGAGAAATGAACTAGGGTTAAGCTAAACCACTAAAAACTTGGTGTGTTCTTTAATTTTGTTTGTTTAATTTGATGCAATCTACTAGGCTATATTAGATTAGTTTGTTATTAAATTCAATTGGATTATATTAGTTGTTTAGAATTTTGATGGAATATGGTTAAAAATTAGAGAAATCCCTATTAATCCCTACTGCCTCCTTTCCTCCTATGGTGTACTTTTCAATCCACAATTACTATTAAAGAAAAGTTCTCTTAATTTTGGACTAAAATCCAAGAGTTTGTGTTTGTTCAATCATTTATATTACAAGTGCTTAATTTTCTTACAAACCTCCATATTTTAATGTATCTAACTATACCTATTAGAAGACCAAGATAAGCTTCTTTCTACAATCTATGGATTACGATATTTGGCCTTTGGTTGAACATGGATACATTGAACCTACAAAAGTTCATGTTACTAAAGAAGGGCATTCCTACAAATGATCCAAAGACAGAAAAAATTGGATAGATGAAGAAAAGGAAAATCATGCCGCTAATGTTAAAGTCATGAATGTATTTTATTATGTTTTCCTGTAAGAATTCAATATAGTGATGTGTTGTCAAACTAGAAAAGAGATTCAATACCTTCTTAAATCTACACATGAAGGTATCATCTTGATGAAGCATTCCAAGGCTCAAATCCTTAATTATTAGTTTAAGCACATTAAGGTGAAGGAGGAAGGGATAATTACAGAATGCTTCTTCAAAGTTACAAAAGGTATTAATGGGCTTAGAGCACTTGGGGTAAGATTGTCTTGATTTCAAGGTTGTGTTAAAGATATTAAGAAGTCTCCCTAAAAGATCTCATGTAAAGTGCTAGCCATTCTTGAAGTGAGAGGCATAAATTTAATGAAAGTGATGGAACTCCAAGAAAACTTGGTCAATAATAGTGAGTGGTATATGCTCATCTTGATGAGTATGTACCAAATTTCACCTTCATCCTACACCAAGATGAATAGCTACAGTGGTGTGACATGGTGGGCAACATTATGTTGTCGCTCGATTGATTTGTTCTTGCAATGCTACAACAAATGCTGATACAATGGGGTCTCCAAGGAGCTCATGCTAAGTACATGGTGCAAGATAGTGACACCAAGGATTATCATCCCACTTGGGTACAACATCTCAAGGATTGTCAATTAGAACAACATTATGAATCTGCGAAGGAAAAAGGATTTAATGATTCTCCCTTCTTGCTGTACTTAAAAGATGATGGAAAGTCCTTCTCTAAGGGTTTTTCATTTAGTGAAATTCCTCTCTTTGACTTTAGTGAAGGAGGTCAAAACTAGAACTTGCAATCCACAATTCATAATCCTGGTTTTGGTAAGAATGGATCCAATGACAAGGAAGGATTCAAAGAGGTAAGACAAGGCAGGGATGCAAACAAGAAACAAGATTATGATCATGGTTGTAATCACAAAAGAGGTGGTAGAAGGCATCATGATGGTGCTAGTCCTCCTTCCTCTTCAGCTTCATCATCATCCTCTTCTTCTTCTGGCTTTGATCACAGCTGTAGAGGGTGTGACCATGATGGAGGAGACTAACAAGACCGAAATGATCGAAGGGACCATAGGGTAGGGTAAGATCAAGGGTGCAAGCATTCAAGAGAGACATGATGCCATGAATGAAGGTGTAGTAGAGGGCATTGCAGGCACTAAAATCAAGGCCTCAATGAGCCTTTGCTTGCTACATAGAGTGTGCTAAACATCATAGAGGCAGTACGAATTTCAACAAGGCATGTAAAGGACAATCAAATCAAAAGGCTAGATATGAACAATATCCCTAGGTTTGAAGGGGGATATAACTCAGATCTTTAGAACCACCTTCAAGCTTTTCAAGATGCATGTGCCTTGCAGAATATAGAGAATGAGTGGCAAAAACTTAAGTTGTTCCCAAGGACACTCGTTAAAGAAGTAGAGAACTAGTATTGGTCTTTAGAATCAGAATTGATCAAATGATGGAGTACAATGCTTGAATTGTTTAATGACAAATATTAAACATACTCTAGGATGTCCAACTTGAGAAGGAAAATCTAAGGATGGAAATAAGGAACACAAAAACCCTTGGATGCCGCTGTTGGCTGATACTATTTCTTAATGCACAAATGTCCTCGCCATGCTTATTCTTAACTAGATCAACTTCACTACATTGTAGATGGGCTTCGATATGAAATGAGGAGAACCCTTGGTGTCTATGCCCAAGGGTGACTATCAGAATTAAGTACCTGTTAGATCCAAAGATCGATTGAGTAGGTAGTTAAAGAGAAAGATGAATTGAGAAAACGAGAAAGTGTAGAAAAGTATAATTACGATCCTTCCATTCGCAGCAGGGATGTTTGATTTTGTGATAGTGAGGAGAACCAACACTTGATGAGGTGGTAAATAGGAAAGCCTTGCTGCTTAAAAAATTTTAATTTAAAATTATAGCTAAGGTTGATTAGTTATGGGACTCCATGGATAGCAGATTTCAAGTTATCTTAAAAATGGCTAAAGAGTCCAAAGAACGAGGTATTGATTATGAGAGCAAGAGGCGTAAGGAAGTTGAATGTGCCTATTAAAAAGGTAAGGGCAAGATTGTTGCGATAGAAGAAGTTGTACAAAGTGAATCAAATGATGATGATGGGTATGATGTTTGCCAATATGAACATTCTAAGGGATGTTGCCCCATAGTGTTACACTTATAAGCATCTGGGGTGTACACATTGAATCCATGACTAGCACAAAGGCAAACACCCAAATGATCACCTTACCCTCAAGGTAATCCTAGGTAGTTCCACTAGTGATGAGTGGCAAGGTACCCCTACACTCAACCATATGAATACGAGCGTTTCACGCGCGATTCGATTGAACTCCAAGGACTAAGTGCTTATGCGCCTTAATGGAACACTCAAGGTTAATCAATCACTGTCTTCCCAAACTTACTTGTATTGTCACGGTTGTATAGTTAAGTAAGCTTGAGGTGTATGATTTTTATAGCTTTTATCTTTTTAATGTCTTATGCCAATAAGGGAAGGTAAGGAGAACTAAGTGACTAACTGTCATTAACTATTCACTAACTAAGTTTTAATTGTTCCTAACACTAGTATCCGTTCCACTTGCTACACACATCCTGAACCAGTGCAACGTTGCTGGGATTACCAAACGCTAATCATTACTGGGTTACCAAGCGCTACACACATGCTCGAAGTGGTCGTACTGAGTGTACTTAACTAGGAGAGTCAAGGGTTGAGAGAGAGATTAATTAACTAGGAAAGCATTTAAACATTCAACAATAATTAATTAATATTTAGCTTAATCTATATGTTGCACGGTTTATCATCAAGTTCATATTTATTTCCACACATAAATGTATGTTGAGGTACAAATTGCTCGAATAAAGATCCGTGCACTCTATGACTCCTACTGCGGGTGCATAGAAATTATTCTAACTCTAGAATGGTAAAACTGCAAGAGTTTAGCTAAGGGTCTAAGTTTAACCTTCTTGAACAAGGGAAGCCACCTCTTATTTATAGAATATGAGGTAGGATGCGATATCGCGGCTCATCATACCCCCATGACTGAATGAAAACTTGTCCTCGAGTTCCTTACAAAATATTGGGAAGGTATGACATTATTGACTTGAATGACACTAGTGATGAATGGGGTGACACGTGAATGGATCATCATTATATACATGATAATATTAGTTTCCATGACCACAAGAGTGAACACTATACATATTTGACATCCAACCTTATTTGGCAGCTGAGAGAGAAGAGAGAGAAAAGAAGAAGATGCGTTACTGCCGATGCCAAAATTGCGCCTTCCGCTGTCCATCCATAACCACGCCATCAATCTTGTTCCTTGCATGACTATTCCAGCACCAATCCGTCTTAAGTGTTTCCTCCAGCTCCAGTCCATTGTTGTATGATTGCCATGTACACACACAACACAGTCTCATATTAGCAGGGATAAATAAATCACAATGCAATTGATACATTTCCTCAATGTATTGTCCATTGGCTGAGCTGTGATATGGCTAATATGGATTCTGGAGATATAACATTGGTGACTACCCAAGGTGTAGGGGTTAGGAGAAAATTGAAAAAATTGGACTAGGACCCCCATGACTAAGAGCGATCCTTCGGTAGCGATAGAATGGAAAAAGATAAGGAATAAGAAAGATGGAGAAAAAGAAACAACAACAACGTCAATAAAATGGATGTTAGAGGGGGTAATGAACAAAACAAATGTTGATCGCAGCAATGTTTAAGGGAAAGAAGTTAATTGATGCACCAAATAGGAATGCCAGTGGGTCCTCCCCAAAGCAGGCTCATGCCCTTCATGCCCTGAAAATCCCACATTCAAAGAGTTCGTAGGCTCTGGAAATGTCATTTGGAAGTAAGAGTTAAAGTCTTAACCACAAGAATTTACCAAAAGTACAACAATGCATCAACCAACATATAGGCTACTAATACAACCGGCAATGAGTTGGAGAATGGAGAAAGAATGATGGAAAGAAGAGAATGGAATGGAGTCCCAAGAACAAGGTGGTGTATAGCCCCTTGTGTATTTATGGTTAATGTGACTTAGTAGATCTCATTTCAAATCTACCCTTAAACAATCCACATCTAGTGACTTCACATTAATACACTTGGCCAATCCATCCACTTGAAGTAACAAGAATGCTTCCATCAAAGAGTCACCACCATTCCGAGGAAATGCGAAAGGAAAAAGTAGGAAGCGAGAGAGGGCCTTAGTTAGAGGGAACATGTTTTTTTAGTTCCATAACTAGTGCTTGTAGCCCAAATGATTAATTTTTCTAAGGGGTGTGCTTTGAATTCTCACTGTTCTATAATTTTTTTTTTTGCGTGAGAACCACACCATGCAAAGACTTATTATTTTTATTAGCTCAGCTTCCTGATAATGGAGCAACGTCAGAATGGTAAGGAAAACCCAAGAAGAAAACATCCAAGCACCCAAGAGAATAGCCAGCACAAATGCATCAAATCCTGTTGAAGTCACACCCTTTTCAATCCTTGAGTCCTTCCTTAGTTTGAGAAATGCTCAGTCACCAATTCGTTGATAGTTCTATTATTTAAAGAAATGGACTATACAGTTTCAAGCCAAGAGAGACCATAGAAATTCATGGATGCATGGATGACATGGACTCATTGCCTGTTATATCAAAAGAACCATACCTTAGTATCAACATTATAACTCAAAGGTAAAAATCAAACATTAGCAATCAATAGAATACAGTTCGTACCACCATCAAGAGTACTTATTAGGTGATGAACCTAACAACACAAATGATGAGTGGCGAGGTACCCCTACACTCAACCATACGAATGCGAGCGTGCACGCGCGATCCGGTCGAACTCCACAGACTAAATGCCTTAACACCACAAGAAACACTTGGGGTTAATCGTTCGTTGTCTTCCCAGGCTTGCTTGTAAGTGTCACGGTGTATGGTTAAGCAAGTCTGAGGTATGTGATTTTTTTGGTATTTTCAGGTTTATCGCCTAAGCTATGGGAGAAAGGGTTGAGAAACTAACTAACTCTAACTAATGTCCTAAGTCTAAATTAACTAGCGTCAGCATCCGTTCCCACTTACCGGACACACCCTGAACTATGCAACTGTGGCTTACCAAATGCTAATCGTTACTGGGATCGCCACACGTAACGCAAGTGCTCGAAGTGGTTGTATTGAGGCACCTATTTAGCTTAAGTGTGATATGCAGTCGATTCCTTAGCTAGCCGTACACACCCGTGGGTGCTCGTAACTAAGTCATACTTATCACACGTTCTAGCCTAGCAATGAGTAGCCGATTCCTTGACTAGCTGTACACATTGGACTACCACTGGGATTACCAAGCGCAGAATCCTGGAATACGCTACTGGGTTACCAAGCAGCCAATGCTCGTAATCAAGTCGTACTCATGCGTTGCGACAAGCAGCCAATTCCTTGACTAGCCATACACGTCCGTAGACGCTCGTAATCAAGTCGTACTTGTGCGCACTAGGAAAGTAGTAAATAAACAACAATAAATGAAACCACGTGCTGCAAGGTTTATCCAATCAAGTTCGTCTTTATTGCCGTACACAACTTGGGTTCAGGTTACAACCTGTTCGAATAAAGAG
>MNCI01019108.1:0-12855 GCA_015680685.1 Gnetum montanum | reverse complement strand
GGACCGCGATATCGCGTACGCGATATCGCAGGGAAAGACGCGATATCGCATGGGATGCGATATCGCGGCGGCCGCGATATCGCGGTACAGTGCATGTCGCGTCTCATCAACAAACAACCACATAAAGAACGAAAAATTATGAAAAATGTTGCAAAAAAAAAACAAGAAAAGTTAAAGAAATTTGTAAAACAAAAACTTAAAAAGGAACTAAGGGCCTCAATTGATTAGTAGAGGTGGCCATCTTCCCCATTACTGAGTTGAAAGGAGGAGATCTGAAATAATGAGCAGGGTCGTCCCTTCTTAGAGGTATTATGTGCACTGACCGTTCTAGATTCATGGTAAGGTTTGGTCTGTTGCACATTGACTAACAACTTCTTATCAAAGCGCTTGTTTGAATTTTTTAGGAATTTCCAACTTCCCCCAATTGATGTTTTCAAGTTAAGGTTTGGAAGTTAGTGACGGACTTGCTTGAGTTCATCTATGCTTTCTATGTAGGCACTAGTTATTCCCTCAGTTAGTTCCATGCACGTTAGTGAGTTGCTCACTTGATCAGCTATCAGCCACTGGGTGTCTCCTTGTCATGTGGTTGCTGCATATAGGCACTTTTGTAGGTTAAGGTCTTGCGGACACTAGTTGCATGCAGGAAATGCTAAATTTTGCCCAACCCATAATCTCTGCACACAATTGCACCCTGTGTCACTATATGTAATGCATGAAACTTTCTTCTTCTTGATCTTTCCAAAAGTGTTCTCCTTAGATATTTCTAGGGAAAGATTGCGAATTCCTAGACGTGCATCTACAGTACATAACCATGTCCTTTCCATTATTATTGGGAAGTCCCCTTTATCATTGTTTACTTGTATCACTAGGAAATCAGCTGGGTACAACCACCCACACATAGTGGTAACGATGTCCTCCACCAGTCCCAAGGGAACAGTGATAGTCTAGTCAGCCAACTCTAGTCGAATGTTGCTCTCTCTTAATGGAGGAAGGTTCTAGGCATTGTACATCTCTTGTGATATTAGGTTGACCTTGGAACCTGAGCCCAGAAGAGCTTTACATGGTTCATTCCTAGCGACTTGGAGATAGATTAGAGGGCTTCTAGGATTAGAGAATTTCCTGGGAAGGTGGCCCTCCTTAATCCAGTCAGTAATAGCATGTGTTAACAAAACCGTATGCATTGAGCTCGGTTTTTGGTTTGAAGGGGGCGTGTATGGTGTCTACGTGGTTCCCTACTCTCTCTTCTTCCATGCCTTGATTCCTTAGAATGCCCTTGTCCTCGTTCTCGACTGTCTTGTTGATGTTTTTCACTCTATTTCCCTTTATCCTCACGGTTGGTCTCCTTATGATTGCATCTGAACATTGAAGGAGAGGGTGAATGTGACGATGAAGGTGAAGACGAAGGAGAACCATCGCCATGATGGTGTTTTCTACCTTCTCTTCTATGGTCTTGGCCATGATCGTGATCACGATCAGAATGTCCACCCTTATCGTGTGTTTGTGTTCCTTCTTTGAACACTTCATGTTCGTGGATATTAGAACTAGGGTTGTGAATCGTGAAGTGGAGGTTCTGATACACCACCTCCTGACCATTGTTAGAACGAGGAACATCATTTTTTGGGGTACCGGTTGAAGCAGGTTCACCATCCTCAATTTCGCTCAACACATGTGGAGTGTTATGGGACCCTTTACCCTTCGAGGATGTATGATATCTCTCTTGTCGCAAGTTTGCTTTTGTGGGATGGTAGTCCCTTGTGTCATGATCGCATGCAACATATTCTGCATACAAAAATGACATGCCTATTCGTGAGAGAGCACAAAGGAGCATGTTGGGGACTGATTGGTCTAGAGGCAACACAATGTTACCTTCCAAGTCTCTCCAACGCAGTTGTTCATCTTGATGGAGAATAAAGGTAAAGTCAGGTACATACACATCGTGATGAGTATATACCACACGAAACTATTGAGGAACTGGCAGATCTTGGTTACGTGTGTTATGCCGCCAACTGTCTCTTGTGTTAGTCCTAGGTGGTGAAGTGCTCTTGTGAGAAGAAGAAGACATTTTTGTCTTGTTCAATGTGCGATTTATTGTTGTCTTATCTTTTCTTGATTAACCCTAAAGGTTCGTTCTAGCGTCCTAACGATATGAATGATTTCCTATGTTCTACGTAGCGCACAAACAACTAAGTTCCCAGCAACAACACCAATGATGAGTGGTGAGGTACCCCTACACTCAACCATACTAATACGAGCGTTTCATGCGCGATCCGGTCGAACTCCAAGGACTAAGTGCTTACCTGCCTTAATGGAACACTCAAGGTTAATCAATCACTGTCTTCCCAAACTTACTTGTATTGTCATAGTTGTATGGTTAAGTAAGCTTGAGGTGTATGATTTTTATAGCTTTTATCTTTTTAATGTCTTATGCTAATAGGGGAAGGTAAGGAGAACTAAGTGACTAACTTTCATTAACTATTCACTAACTAAGTTCTAATTGTTCCTAACACTAGTATGCATTCCACTTGCTGCACACATCCTGAACCAGTGCAAAGCTATTGGGATTACCAAACGCTAATCGTTACTGGGTTACCAAGTGCTACACACATGCTCGAAGCGGTCATACTGAGTGTACTTAATTAGGAGAGTCAAGGGTTGAGAGAGAGATTAATTAACTAGGAAAGCATTTAAACATTCAACAATAATTAATTAATATTTAGCTTAATCTATATGTTGCACGGTTTATCATAAAGTTCGTCTTTATTGCTGTACACAAATGTGTGCTGAGGTACAAATTGCTCAAATAAAGATCCATTCACTCTATGAATCCTACTATGGGTGCACAGAAATTATTCTAACTCTGGAATGGTAAAAATGCAAGAGTTTAGCTAAGGGTCTAAGTCTAACCCTCTTGAACAAGGGAAGCTGCCTCTTATTTATAGAAGATGAGGCAGGACACAATATCGTGGCTCATCAACTAGCAACAACAATATTATCCAAGTGGAACTCCACCACAACCATATGAGCAATATTAACAGTGGAAACAACCATAGTCATGGGCATTGGCACCACTAAGGTAGTAATATCCTTATCGACAACCTGATCCATATGGGTATTACATTCAATAATCCTTGTCTTCACATGACTCCTCCAGTCATGTTTCTACTTTCCAATTTCACTACCACCTTTTTGATTATTATCAAACTCATTCTCCACATGTAAGAAGAGATACCACCTTTTACACATATCCTCCTTCTGTTCCTGCACATCTTCCTTCTCTATCTACACCACTACCACCTACTCCACCTATGCAAGGTGAACTCCAAGTTTAACTACAACAACACAACATTACCAGGGCTGTTAATGTATAATCGGTTCATCAACTAAGTGGTTTGGATACTTGATCAAAGAAAGAACCTTTCTTCCCACCACATAGTCTACCTATGCCCTCAAATACACCTACGGTTGACAACCCTATTCCTCCATCTTCCTCTATATTAAATTCCTTGGAGTCCCCTTCAAACCAAACATCACCCAGAATCCATACTATGATGCTTAATCACGCTGTATCTGATTGGATCTATGCTAGAAACCTTTCCAAGAAGTTAGCATATCTTGGAAGTCCTCTTATTTATTTGCAGATTGCTATGAATAAACCATGCAAAGCTCTTCTCAACTCAAGTTTTGATGTCAACTTAATTTCTCATGAAATGTATACTACATGAAACTTGCCTCTTTTAAAGAAGAGCAATATTAGATTAGAATTGGTAGACTAGTCCATCACTATTCCATTGGGATTGGTAGAAGACATTGTAACCATTGTTGATGGGTGGTCTTACCTTGTTGATTTCCCAGTGATCAAGGTGGAGAACTACAAAGGGGACTTTCCAATCATCATGGGAAGGGCATGGCTAAGCACTGTTGATGCAAGAATGACATTAGAGTTCTTTTCCTAGAAATATATAAAGAAAATGCCTTCAAGAAGATCAAGAAAAAGTGAGTTCTATGCATCTTGTACAACGATACGGGGTGCAATTGTGTGCAAAAGCTCTAGGCAGTGAAACATGCATCGATATCTGCATGCTAGCAGTATGCACCAGAAGTAGAAATTCAAAGGTTTCTGTATGCAATAGCCACAAAACAAATGGGCAATGAGTGACTAACTGTTGACTCTAAGAGTAGCACACTTTGCATGAAACCAACTAAGAGCTTGGCATGTGCATATGTCATAGGCATGAATGAACTAAAGCAAGTTCATCACTAACTCTCTAATGATGCAAATGATGATACCTACTAGAAAGAGTTGGAAATTCTTGAAAATTTCAAGCAAGAGCCCCTTGAACTAAAAACTTTACCAGCCATCATGTTATATGTGTTCCTAAAAAATGGGAAGCTAGTCATAATCAATGCCAATCTTACTCTATAATAGAAAAAGATGTTGTTGAATGTGGTTGAAAAATGATCAACAACCTTTGCTTGGTCATATCCTAAACTCACAAGGATTGATCCTAGGATATGCCAGCATTGCATCTACATAGACCAAGCGATGAAGCCAAAGAGATAGCCACAAAGGTGACTGAACCCCAAACAAAAGCAAATTGTCAAAGAGAAAATTGAACAACTCCTCAAGGCAGGGTTTATTTATCCCATTGCGAATAGCAAGTGGGTTAGTCCACTTATTATTGTGCCCAAGAAAGATGGCAAGTGGCAGGTCTACATTAATTTTCAACTACTGAATATGGCAACATTCAAGGACCACTTTCTATTGCCATTCATTGATAAGGTATTAGACATAATATATTGGCATTGCTACTATAATTTTTTGGATGGTTATAGTGGCTATAACCAAATCTAGATTGCATCAGAGGACCAAGTCAAAACAATATTCACAAGTCCCTGGGGAACTTTTGCATATTGCAAGATGCCTTTTGGTCTATGCAATGCCCCTACTACATTCCAACACCTGGTCCTTAGCATTTTCAACAAAAAATTGGTAGCGATGTGGAAGTATTCATGGATGACTTATCTACCTATGGAGCTACATTTGAGCAAGCCATGGATCACCTTGAGTAAGTGTTAAAATCATCTGTTGAAGCAAACTTGCAACTTACTTGGCAGAAAAGTCACCTGATGGTCTAGGAAGGCATTATATTGGGGCAAAAAAATATCACAAGTAGGAATTTATGTTGACCTTGACAAAATTAGGATCTTCCAAGGAATAACCCATCAACCAGAAACTATCAAAGATGTTCAGTCATTCCTTGGACATATTGGCTACTACTGATGATTCATAGAGAATTTCTCTAAGATCATAAAACCATTGGTGGAGTTGACAAAGAAAGATGCTTCATTTGTCTAGACCACAGAATGTGAACAAGCATTCCAATAGCTAAAAGAGAAACTTGTAAAAATTTCAATCCTACAAGCACCTGACTAGTCCAGACCATTTCATGTTATGATGGATGCATCAAATCATGTCTTGGAAGTTGTGCTTATGTATATGGATGACAAAAAAGATCCATATTACATAGACTATGCTAGCTAAAGCATTGTGGATGCAGACCACTACAAAAAAAGAACTGATGGTAGTGGTGTTTGCTCTAGAAACATTCAGGCATTATATGCTTGGATACAAAGTGTTTATGCACATAGATCACAATTTCATTTGCTTCCTAATGAACAAGCCAATGGTGAGCCCTTATGTCATACAGTGGTTGAAAGGGCATTAAGAATGTGGTCGTTGATCACTTGTCTTGGTTACGATGGGACAATAAAGAGGAAGAGAACCGACTATCTGATATGTTTCTTGATGAACTTCTCTTTACTAAGGCTATAACTAAACAACTACCTAGTAAGCCTAAATGGTATGATGGCATTCTCACCTATCTTGTTACCCAAGAGATGCCACAAGGGTTGGACCACCGAAATAAATGATAGTTTCTTCACAAGGTAGAATGCTTCATGGAGATCAATGGACACCTCTACAAGGTGTGCACCAATGGCTTGGTTCATTGGTGTATCGTTATTGTTGATCAATTGTGCATTTTCCAAGATGCTCATGAAGGCCATTATGGGGGTCACTATGCTGAGAGATGCACAGCCATTAAAATCCTAATGGCAGGATAGTATTGGCCAATAATTTTCTAGAAAGCTCATCAATATGTCCACTCTTGTGAATGTTGCTAACAAGATGGTGGAATGATTACTCAAATGGAGGAACCTCAACAATGGATTCAACCACTAGAACCCTTGACATCTAGGGCATTGATTTCATGGGTCCATGACATCCATGTTAAATGAAAATGCATACATCATAGTCGCTATTGACTATTACATGAAATGGGTAGAAGGAGCAGTTGTCATCAACTATACATCTTCTATTGCTGATCGGTTTGTACAAAAAAATGTTGTAAATTGGTTTGGTGTGCCATGTGCATTAATTTTTGATAATGGAACTCACTTTATAGTGACTACCTTTCGAAAGCTCATGCAACACTTGGGGGTTGAACATAAACTCACAACACCCTACCACCCCCAGGCCAATGGTCAATCTAAGGTTACCAGTAGGGAAACCACAAGGATTCTAACAAGAACTGTTAGCAAATATAAAAAAGACTAGAGTATGAAACTCAACGATGTCCTTTAGGCCTACTACTCAACATGGAAACTTCCTATAGGCTACTCTCTCTATGAGCTTGTATATGAAAAATTGCCAACACTTCCTATTCAATCTGAGCTTCATACACTTTCAATAACCTATGACCTCAACCTTGACTTAAGCCTAGCATAAAAAGAAAAACTAATGAATCTCAACTTTCTAGATAAAAATCGATTGGTGGTCCTATCATCTAATGAGTTTCACAAGGCATTCATCAAAAAGCACCATGACCTTAAAATCAAAAAAGTCAAATTTCAATCGGGAGATAAGGTTCTCTACTGGAACCCCACACATGTACCTCAATGAACCAAGTTTAAGACATTGTGAGAAGGACCTTATATCATTTATGAAACTTTTTCTTTCGGGGCCATGATGATTTACAAACTTGAGAGCTTAGACAAAAAATAGCTGGGCGACATACAAAAAGTCAAACCTCTCCATGAAATACAACAAACACCTCATTGGATGGACAACCATGCTCAATATTTTGGATCTCCTGCCTTTAACTTAGTCATGAGGGAGATGGCCATCCACGTTAACTATATAAGCAGCTCCTCAATCCTTTTTGTTTTACACATTCTTTATTTTACATCTTCTTGTTTCATGTTCTTAATCTTTTCTAATTTTAATTTTACAACATCATTAGTACATTTGCTATTTCTTGAAGATTTTACACTTTCTTTTATATTTTCTTTTATTCTAGCATGATTTTCTAACTTTTTGTTAATAAGTGCCAAGCACAGTGGTAGTTTGTGACTTGATGGTGGTACGTACTATTCAGTTATTTGATTGTTGGTGTCTGTATTCTAGCTTTGAATTTTGTTATGAATAATTAGGACATGGTTTCTTTCTCATGCAATAGGCAATGAGTCCACAACATCCACCCATACACAAACTCTATGGTTTTCCTTGTTTTGGAAATGTGCAGTTCCTTTTTTATTAATAAAACTATAACAAATTTGTGACTTTGGTAGTTACTGGAATTGGAAAGGATTCAAAGGTTTGAACAAGGTATGACTTCAAGGGGATTTGGTATTCTTTGTGCCTTTCTGCTTACTTGGGTGCATGTGTGCTTTCATGGATTTCTTACTGTTCCGTGTCAACCAATAAAAGGAAGTTGTATAAATCTTTGCATGGTGTGGGTCTCATAAAAAAATGATGGAAATTCAAAGCACATCCCTTAGACACAATAAAAGAATAAGTCTTTACATGGTGTGGTTCCCATTTCAAAAAAAAAAAAAACGATGAGAATTCAAAGCACACCCCTTAGAGAAAATAAATGGGCTACAAGTACTAGTTATGGGACTAGAAATACTTGTTACCCCTACCTGAAGTTCCCCTCTAACTAAGGCTCTTCCTCACTTCCTACTTCTTTTTTCTTCTCTAATAAGAAATGGTGGTTGTTCTATGGAAGCACTCTTGTGTCTCAGGGGAATGGATTGGTCTTAGAATGGTGATGCAAAGTCACTAAACATCGTTGGTTTTGGTTTGGACTAAAAATGAATCTTATTAAATGATTTAACCATAAAATTCACAAGGGACTTCATGTAACCTTAATCTGGAACTCCATTCCATTCTCTCTCTTATCCATCTATGCTTTCCATGTCTCACCTCACTGCTAGTTTCATGTTCTTATTTGATGTCCTAGTTTGAAGTGTCAAAATTCTTAGGAAATTTCTTCTGGTTTTTTGTACTTAATGTTTTGTAACCATTAATCATCCACGAAGCCCATAAACTTCTTAGTTTTAAGTTATGCAAGGGTAATAAAAGGCCTGTGCTTGCTTTGGGGTGGATCCACTTGCATATCTTTTGGTTGGATTAGTTAAGTTCTTTATCCTTATACACTCTTAGAATCAAATTCTTTTGTTTACCTCATCAATGACATCCAATTGTGCACATCTTCACAACATTTTTTAGTGAAACCTTTTATAGTTACTGTTGTGAATTCTTAAACACTCTTCAAGAATTTCCTTGCATTTGATCTTTTTCAAATTTAATGGATTGCTTATCTATTCCACCATATTTTTCAGCCTTCTCGGTAACACTATTATCAAAATTCATCCATCATAATCACAACCTAGCCAAGTGTAACCACTAATGAGACAAGGTACTTCAAAGCTATATGTTTTACATTACACACTAATCCATGATTTTGTTATGATTGTAGTGGGAAGCATGGACAAAATGTGCAGACTAGATGCAAGACTATCCTCACAAAGGAAGCAGTAGCAGCAACACCATGTGATGAGGACTCTTCATGATTGCTAAATCTTCTTACTCACTCTTCAACTACCAGAGGAGCAGATGTTAGTTTTGTCCAAGATGTTCTCTTCTCTTGTCATGAACACCCAATTTTGTAAAGGATTGCAATCCATACACTTGGGCACTTAGGAGTCTGTTTGTTCCATCTGTGTCAATTTGAATGTCAATCAATAATCCCATACCTTAGTAATATTTTGTAAGGAACTTGTTCCTCCTCTTCTTCACTCAAGAATGAGTTTTTATTTAGTTGTGGTGGTATGATGAATCATGTTTTGACTAGCTTCGATATTGGATATCCGATATCAAAGCGCAAGACACAATATTGAATATCTAATATTGTGAGGTATATAGACACTAGGTGACTCTTCACTTGGGGAATGAAGCTTTGGCCACTTATGAGGCATTTTTCAATCTCGCAATTATGAGATATGTGAGATTGCCTCTTATGGATTTCAATCTTCACATTTATAATAAAGTTTAGCCTTGGGTTTCATGGGATGTGGTTACAAATGTTACAAGATGCAAATTTGGTGGTGTTTCATTGGTCCCTCTTTATTGGTATCTTGAGAATTGTCTTGGAAGGTACCGACAAAGAATACAAAACATTATTGTAGGTCCACCATCGATGTTCCCTCTTCACACTTGATCCACTTATGTTGAACCATGTTGAAGGGTGCTTTTGATGATGGGATACGGCTATGATGAGATGGTGGTAATGGTCATTAAGGAGATGGTTGTGGAGGCTAACAATGCATTCCGAATGTTGTCATCATGGTTGTAGCATGATATTGACACATTTTAAAGTGTTGGTCACTCAGTAAGTGCGTTTGAAGACCTACTCACTTTGCTCCAAGATTTCTTTGGACATTAGGCTTTTAGGCTTCACTTGTCATTCAGCTTCTTGGAAATCTCCTTTGCCCCTATTTTTTTTTGGTGAACCCTTCATTAGGTTTCATTGCCAAGGCTGGTTTGATATGGTTTTCTTATTGAATGAGTTGCGTTACACTAAATGGACTTGGCTATTTTCCCTAAAACAAAATGTGTTATGCTCAATGAACTTAATGGTTCTCCCACTAAATGAGTTGTGTTACATTCAAGTGGACTTAAGGATGAAGCATGATAAAGAGGTATCATATGACTATAGTGCATGGGTGGCAAACATAGGTCAACATTGTTTTCCAACGTATGGAAGATCATCATCAAGTTATGGGGTTGTGCTCAAGGAGTGGTGCTAGATGAAGGGAAATGGTACAAGAACTCTTGACATATGATGAAGCGTTATATAGTCGATGCGTTGACTAGGCCGCATATATGAGGCCACGTATATGCGGTCACGTCAACGTGGCCCCGTCGACGCATCCGTCCATGCATCGACATGGCCCTGTTTACGCAGGGCCTGTTTTAGCCTATAAATAAGTGGCCCTCCGCCACACCTAGGCAATCTTTTGAGTAGTTGTAGTGAAGCCCTCGCATTTTGTTTTCGTAGGAGTTAGATTATTTTCCCAAGTGCATGCCCACAGTGTGATGCTTGTAATTGTATGGCACCTATATTCGAGTGTGATGTACTTGGACACGTACATGACCAGAAATAAAGATCGAGATTACTTCATCATTGCAACATTCACTTAGTTTTAATTGTTTAGTTATTATTGTTAATTGTTATTGTTATTTATTGTTTTCTTAGTTAATATTTCTTTATCATCATTTACTATTCCTATTATTAAATGTGGAATGAGTATGACTTAATCACGAGCATTTAAGTGTGACTACTTGGTAACCTAGTAGCGTACCTAGGATCTACGCTTGGTATCCCCAGTAGTAGTCATGCACAATGTCCAAGATGTGTATGGATGATTAAGGAATGGATGCTCATCACACTTAGGTTAGCTTAGACTTCATCTCCTATTACTCATTAGTTTAATCAAGATTATGTTCCATTGTCTCTAGAAGTAGCACTAGTTTAGGATCATATCATACGCCTCACTCTGGACTAAACCATACATGACAAAGCAAATACTAGTCCATGTGGGAAGACAACAAACTGCGATCAACGTGTAACTATTTAGATACCACAACTAGCCTGTCCACGGAGTTCAATTGGATCACACGTGAACGCTCGTATTCGTATGGTTGAGTGTAGGGGTACCTCGCCACTCATCATTGGCACCGTTGCCAGGGATGGTGCTAGTTATTTAGATTAGTTACATCATACAAGATCACTATAACAAAGCCTTGACGATATATCTTTTAGAAAAATAATAATAATAATTGTAATTAAATCACACACAAATTTACAACCATGTCTCTCCTACAAGACTATAATAATGCCACATCTAGTGAGGCAATTCATTGGAGAACCAACGAATATTATGACAATGAAGATTGGAGTATGCAACCTGAGGTGGGGTTTCTTATAAACATAAACAAAGACGACATCATCCCAACACATGAAAGCATAACATACCTAGTGACGATGAACCCCTACTGGCCACTACAAGCTTAACGGAAATACAAGAGGTTGTTCGAACAGCCCGCAAGCATCGTAAGGAAAGTTGTCTACCCGTGGTTGATTTAAACAACTTTCCCAAGTTTTCAGGGGGCTATGATTTAGATCCGTAACAACATTTACAAGCCTTCTACGATGCCCATACATGGAACAATATTGATAATGGGTGGCAAAAACTTAAGCTCTTTCCTCTGACACTCGTTGGCCAAGCAAAAGTATGGTATAGGTTGTTAAAACCAAAATCAATTCGACGTTGGCTGACAATGGTAGAACTTCTCAATGAAAGATATCAAACCTATGTGAGAGTGTCAGCCTTGAGGAGACAAATCCAAGAATGGAAACAAGCACAACATGAACCCTTGGACATGGCCTTAGAAAGATATTATGCACTCTTAAACAATTGCCCAGGCCATGGGTTCTCTGAGGAAAGGCTAATGTACCATATCATAGATGGGCTCCGTAATGAAACAAGGGAGATCCTAGGGATGTACACCCGAGGTCAACTATATGAGCTACGAACCCATCAATTCCAAGAGCTTATTAAGGGGGTAGCAAAAGAAGGAGAAATAGCCAAATGGGAGAATGTTAAAAGTTCTTAACAGTACCAAAATCTCAACTTAACAAGGGTCCATGATCATGAAGAGGAGAAATCCACTCACTTCAAGGAGGTGTAATTATCTTTGCCAATCCTACAGCCACTTGATGAAATTGAGGCAAAGATCAATAAGATGACAGACTAGGTACATGAAAGATGTGGAGAATATGTCAACATTATTAAAGGAAGAACTATGCCAAATTGAGAAACAGGACAAGACACTACGCGACAATCGAAATAAAGGGTAGAAGAGAATAAGGACAAGAACGCAACTACTAATCATACGTATCAATGTAACTTTTGTCTATACGATCACCCCAAAGGCTAATGTCTAGTTTTGTCACATTTACATGAGCATTGGGGAGGAATGTTACATCTAGATTTTGTACAGAAATATCAGGTTCAACCACAGTGGCAAAAACCTCAGTCGTGGTGGAGGCCACCACCAACTAGACCATACCCTTCGTATGTCCCAACACCAAATGCTTATTATGTTCAACACCCTATTTGTCCAATGGGATTAGCATCCTCTACCTCACCTCATCTTGATCATTCTCCCGAGTACTATCCACCCATGTCCTCTCCAACAAGATCACCACCTCATGTGCCTTACACTTCTCCTCAACCTCAATATTTTCATACTTCACCCCCTTCTACATCACCGCCAGCTATGCTAGAGGATTTTGTACCACTACACCAACCTACAAACGTTACTTGTGCTGCTACTATCAATAGTAGTGGAGGTCCTTCACAACATTGAAGGTGTCCCTTCTTTAGACGTGACCATCAAAGGGGACACCATAGTTCAGAAACCATTGCATCTGCCAACTCAGCACA
>MNCI01019094.1:4611-15588 GCA_015680685.1 Gnetum montanum | reverse complement strand
TTGGTAATCTCAGTGGTAGTCATGCACAAAGGACAAGATGTGTACGGATAATCATGGAACAAATGCTCATCACACTTAGGCTAGTTTAGATTCTCTCACCCTCTCTCTCCTAGATTAGTGAATCTTACTTTCCATTGCCTTCAGGAGTAGCATTAGATTAGAAACCACATCATACACCTCACTCTGGACTAAACCATACATGACAAAGATAATACTAATCTAGGTGGAAAGAGAGAGAACTACGACCTAATGCTAACTGTCTAGATGCCACAACTAGTCCATCTATGGAGTTTGACCAGATCGCATGTGTAACGTTTGTATTCGTATGGTTGAGTGTAGGGGTACCTTGCCACTCATCAACAAGTTTTGCATCATGGTGGACAAGTGCTTACGTTTCTTGCATGAGATGCAATGCTACATGCATAGTCATGCTGTGTGCCTGCAAGATCCTACAAAAATCAAATAGAAAAAACAACATCAAGTAGCACCTATTGTAAATAGAGTTAAAATGTACAAATGAAAGGAAAGTAATGCAAAGAGTGATAGTTTTAGGCTATTTTGGTTTATAGTGGTAGCTTAAGGCCATTTTTGGCCATCACAAAGGGGATGATAGTTTAAGGCCATTTTCACCCATTGATGATAGTTTAAGGCCATTCTAGGCTATATGCTAGTTTAAGGCCTTTCCGGGTGATGTGTTTTTTGTAGATTTAGTTTTATGATTTTTATGTGTTTTTGATGTTTTTCAAAGGCAATGTGTAAGCTAAGAGGATGAATGTGTAAAAAAAGAAAAAATTCATGAACAAAACAAAATGCATGATCTAAGCAAGTAGGCAAAATGTAAATGCATAAACTAGTGCGACGAAAGTGAAAGTAAAAAATGCATGACAAATGGAGGCAAGAGGTACATAGTAGCCTAATGCATTTTTGATGAGGGAAGAGCCTTGATCACATACTTATTTCCTAATTTGATTTGGATTAGGGGATGCCTAGGGCCTAGGGTCCTCTGGGAGGTTGTTGGCTTCAACTACTTGTTTAGGTCTGTCAATCTTATGAATTGTGTTGGTTTCCATAGATGCATCACCAAGAAACTCCACCTCTGATACATGCTCCATGTCTATATTATGGATAGCCAAAGGGGAGGCATTATCACTATGGATGATAACTTGACCACCTTCGTATAGAAGGTGGACTTCTTGGTGAATGGGAGAGGAGATGGTCTGTAGTTGAGCTAGCCAAGGCCTACCCAGGATTAGGTTGAAGCTTGAAATCTCCTCTATGACTATGAAATTTGCAGAGGTGGGGAACTACTTCTCTACCATGAAGGCAATGTTGATTGTAGCCCTGATAGTGTCATGTGATTCGTTGAAGGATTTTAGACACATGGTTTTGGTTGGCCTGATTTCGTCTACCAGACCTAGCTTGTTGATGATGGAGTATAAGACTATGTTTTTTGTTGCATAATCATCAACCTACACTTTGTGGATCATGCACTATCCACCATGTATGGTAATAGACATCGAAGTCATAGTGACCTCTCCTCATTCAGGGTTGACCTTGATTGCATCGTCATGAAAGGCTAGGGATGTCGAACCTAATTCCTATTGAGCAAGGGGCAACATCGCTGCACAAATGGATGCCTCATCTATGGGGATGTCCTCCATGATAGGAATGAAGGCCAACATTTGGGCCAGGGCTTGGCAATGAGTAGATGAGGTCATAAAAAGTCATATAAGCTTACCATTGTGTTCTTTTGGTTGATCATTTATTTCACCTATGTTAGTGTGGCTATGAAGTCCTTGTTGTTGGCCATTATGTTAGCCTTAACTTCCTCCATGTGGCTCGAGAGATGGATCTCTCATAGAGGGAACTTGGGCATGGGTTGTTTGGCCTACTGGGGGGTCACATTGCTTGGTTCTTACTTGCTAGTTGTGGCCATCTCTTTGACCATGGGGATTATGAGGTGCCATTTTGACCTCTTGCATTACCATTTGGTGGACCTTCCTAGGTTGCCAGTGGGGTCAACCCTTGGAGGAAAAGGAACCAACACATTGCCCACTATTGGACTTCAGGAAGATGAGGGGTCATCACATTGTGGTTCCCTTATGAAAAATGGTGGTTTCTTAGTAGTTGTTGTTGCAGGGCCAATGCATTATGGCATCTTCATGACAAATGGTTGCTTAGTAGTTGTTGGTGTAGCTTGCCGATTTAATGTCTTAAGTAGATAGTTGTTGCTATTTTAACATCATATAAGATGTAGGCTATGGAATCCTAACCATGAATAGTGTTGTGTGTGCCTACAGTGGTACTTTGATCACAAAAGGAGGCCTCTTTCTTATGGAGGTCGAGGGAACCTTTACATTGCTAGGAGGCCCACAAATTATAGAAGGCTACTTTACTAGTGCTAACTTGGCTATGTTGATGGTGTTGATGACATAGGCAACATCGTCTATGTTGGACTGGTATGCCAATTTATAGTAGCAATGCCCAAATATTATGTCTAACACCTAATGAAGAAATGACAATAGAAAATGATCCTTGAATGTTGCCATATTTAACAACTGAAAATTGATACAAACTCGCCACCTGCCTTCTTTCTTTAGCACAATGAGTGGATGATTCCACTCACTATCCACAATGGGATAAATGAACCCTATCTTGAGAAGTTGTTAAATTTCCTCTTTGATGATCTACTTCTATTTGGGGTTTAATCATCTCTATGGCTACCTCTTTGGCTTCATGGCTGGATTAGTGTAGATGTGATGTTGACATATCCTAGGATCAAACCTTGTGAGTTCAAGATATGACCAAGCAAAAGTTACTCACCATTTTTCAACTACATTCAACAACATCGTTTTCTATTTTGGAGAAATATTTACATTGATTATGATCAAATTTCCATTTTTTAAGAACACATATTCTATGTTGGTCGATAGTATTTTTAGTTCAAAGCACTCTTGCTTGAAATTTTCAGGAATTTCCAACTCTTCCCAAGAGGTATCATCATTTGCATCATTAGAGAGTTGGTGATGAACGTGCTCTAGTTCATCCATGCCTTTGAAATATGTGCATGTTAGGCTCTTAGTTGATTCCATGAAAAGTGTGTTGCTTTTAGAATTAGTGGTCAACCACTGGTTGTCCTCCTATTTTGTGGCTTCTATGTATAGACACGTTTGAATTTATGCTTTTGGCACATACTACTTGCATGCAGAGATGGATGCTCGTTTCATTGCCTAGAGATTCTGCACATAATTTCACCTTGTATTACTATACATGATGCATGGAACTCACTTCTTATTGATCTTCCTGAATGCATTTTCTTTAAATATTTTCAAGGAAAGATCTCTGATGCCCATTCTTGCATCAATGATTCTTAGCCATGCTCTTCCCATGATGATTGAGAAGTCTCCTTTGTGGTTTTCCATCTTGATTACTAGAAAATCAACAATATAAGACCACCCATAGATAGTGGTCACAATGTCTTATATAAGTCCCAATGGAATAGTGATGGACTGGTTTGTCAATTCTAATCTAATATTGTTCTTCTTAAGAGGAGGTAGGTTCTATGTAGTATACATCTCATGAGAGATTAGGTTGACATTAGAACTAGAATCAAGAAGAACTTTGCATAGTTCATTTTGAATAATCTACAAATAAATCAAAGAACTTCTAAGATCAACTAATTTTCTGGAAAGGTTTCCAACATGGATTCAATTAGATATGCTATGAGTAAGCATCATAGTATGGATCCTAGAAGATGTTTGGTTTGAAGGAGACTCAAAGGAATTTCATATAGAGGAAGATAGAGGAATAAGGTTGTCAACCATAGGTGTATTTGAGGGCTTAGGTGGACTATGGGATTGAAAGAAAGGTCTTTTCTTTGATTGAGTATCCAACCCACTTGGTTGATGAACTAATTCTAGATTAATAAACCTAGTAGCATTGTGTTGTTACGGTTGAGCTAGTAGTTCATCCTACATAGACGAAGTAGGTGGTAGTTGTGCTAAGGAAGCAGGAAGGTCTGCAAGAATAGGAGGAGGATAAGGCTAAAAGGTTGTATCCCTTCTTACATGTGGAGAATGGATTTGATAATTATCAGGAGGATAGTAGTGAGGTTGGAAAGTAGAAACATGACTAGAAGAGTCACATGGAGACAAGGGCTACTAAACATAATACCCATATAGATCAGGTAGTCTATAAGGGTATTGCTACCTTGATGGTGCTAGCACCCATGACTGTGGTTGCTACCACTATTGATATTGCTCATATGGTTGTGGCAGAGCTTCACTTGGATAATACTATTGTTTCTAGTGGAACTTCTTATAATTTCCTTAAGGATAAGACAATCTTCTAAGTGTCTGCCTTTGTGCTAGTCGTGGATTAAAAGCATACATCCTAAACTCCTATAAGTGTGAGACTATAGGGACATATCCCTTAGGATGTTCATATTGGCAAATGTCACACCAACCATCATCATCTAATTCAATTCTCGCAACTTCTTCTATTGTAGCAATCTTACCCTTACCTCTTTGATAGGCACATTTAGCTTCCTTGCACCTTCTATGCTCATGAACACTACCTTTTTTTCTAGACTCTTTAGCAATTTTTAGGATGGCTTGAAATCTACTATCCATGGAATCCCATAATTGATCAACCTTGGTCATAATTTTACATTGAAATTTTTAGAGTGGTAAGGTTTTCCTATTCACCACCTCATCAAGTGTTGATTCTTCCTCACTGTCATAAAATCAAGCCTCTCTCTTAAGAATGGAAAGATCATAGTTGTACTCTTCTACACTTTCTCTTTTTCTTCATTCACCTTTCTCTTTTACTACCTGCTCGATTAGTCTTTGGATTTGATAAGCACTTAATTCTACTAGCTACCCTTGGGCATAAACACCAAGGGTTCCATAGCCACGTCCCAAATAAGATAGCGTATCAAGTTCTGAGAATTTCCCAAACAATGTAGGTATTGGGCCACTTCCATGGTTAAAAGACATATGAAGCTGTTGTAACACATATTTATGCATTGAAGTGGCCTCCATATACGTTGAAGCCTATATACATTGGCATAACACATTTTTTCATTGGTGTTGGCATGGCATTCACATCCGGATGGGGTTTTGAGTCTTTTACTTTTCAAATTTTCTCTCATGGTAACCGATTTCATGGCTTATAAATTTGTTCTTGATGGGAGAAAAAAGGCACCACAATCACAGTAGGATTGTAGTTCAAGTTCTTTCATATATTCTTGGAGGTTACATACACCATCATTGTAGAGCACCAGTGTGAAAGAAGAATTTGAACAAGATGAATCTAAGGCATCAATGTTGCAGAGAACTAGTATGAAAGAAGAATTTGAACAAGATGAATCAAAGACATCAATGGCTGGAGGTTAGTTTCATTTGCTTCTACATTCTTTACTTTGATTACTTGTGCAATTTGATTTTTTTACATAATTATTTTTCTTACATTTGGTATCAGAGCATTAGATCTCTATCTTAATGTGTTTTGACGATGGTGCAATTGTTTGTATCAACTCTGGACTAGAATCTGATTGTTGAGTTTGAATTAAATTGAATTCTAGATTTGTCATCCACTTCACTAGCATGTGGGATACTTGAGTATGTTATGTTGCCCATGAACATTTAATATCGAATGGCCTATGTTATTGTGGCCATTACCTATATTGTTGTGCTCATTGCCTATGTTGTTGTGCCTATTGCCTAGTTTACTGTGTTATTAGAGCCATCAAGATTATTTTTTTCTCCACAAGATACAATAAGTTTGTTTTTTCTATAATTTTAAGAATTTGTTCATGACCATCATGTTTCACAACAAGTTTGTTTTATCCCATAATTTTAAGAATTCAGTTATGACCATCATGTTTCAATGAGTTAATGAAGGATATTTTACTGCAAGTTTAGTTACTTAAAAGCATGTGGATTATGTTTTATGACTTAATCATAAAAATATACATAATAGTCATGGAGAATCATTGTGTAACTATGTAACATGTATCAATCTATGACCATTAGTATTTTTATTTTAAAAAACAAAAGGTAGGATTTTAACCCAGTGTTTCCTTTTCCCATCTATCACAATCCAAAGGTATCATGGCTATAAAGTATTAAAAGTCAAAGGATAACTTTGTTAATGTCCTAAGTGATGAGACACGATATGCACAAGCTGCAATATCGCGGCCACCGTGATATCGTATCCCATGCAAGGTCACATATGCGATATCGCGGTCTGCTGCCAAATCTATAAATAAGAGGCAGCACTCCCCTTATTTCCCATCCTAGGCTTAAAGTAGGAAAACTCTAGCAGTTTGATCACTCTAGAGTTAGAATATTTTCCATGTGCCCACAGTAGAAGTCCCCAGTGAATAGATCTTTATTCGAGTAGCTTTGTACCTGAACGCGAGTTGTGTACGGCAATAAAGATGAGCTTTGTGGATAAACCTTGCAGTGCATGGAATAGGATTTCTTACTTATTATTTATTACCTGCATTAGTGCGGCATGAGTATGACTTGATTACGAACATTGACGAATGTGTACAGCTAATCAAGGAATCGGCTGCTCATCGTGATTAGTCTCTCTCACCCTCAACTCCTAGAATGCAGGATGAGTATAACTTGATTACAAGCATCTACAGATATGTAGGGCTAGTCAAGGAATTGGCTGCTCATCATGTTTAGGCTAGTTAACTGCCTCAATACGACCACTTCGAGAACATGCGTTACGTGTGGTAATCCCAGTAATGATTAGCGTTTGGTAGCCACAGTTGCATAGTTCAGGGTGTGTACGGTAAGTGGGAACGGATGTTGATGCTAGTTAATTTAGACTTAGGACATTAGTTAGAGTCAATTAGCTTTCTCAACCCTTCACCTCATAGCATAGGAGAAAAACCAAAAAAGACCATAAAAATTATATACCTTAGACTTGCTTAACCATACACTGTGACACATACAAGTAAGTCTGGCAAGACAATGAATGATTAACCCCAAGTGTTCCATTGGGCATGTAGGCATTTATTCTATGGAGTTCGATCAGATCATGTGTGCTACACTTGTTTCATATGGTTAAGTGTAGGGGTACCTCGCCACTCATCATTGGCACCGTTGCCGGGGACTAAGTGTTTGTGCACTGAATAGAACATAAGGGATATCACTCACATCGTTGTGAGCCTTAACAAACCTTCAAGTTAATCAAAAGAAAAAATTAGATAATGGTAAATTAGCACACCGATAAAAATGCCTTCTTCTCATAAGTGCAACTCACCACCTAAGGATCATACACGAGACAGTCAGCAACATAAAACACATAACCAAAATCAGCCAGTGCCTCAAGAATATAAGATGACATATACTCATCCCGATGAGTAATCCCTAACTTTACCTTTAATCTCCATCAAGACGAACAGCTACGATGGAGAGATTTGCAAGGTAACATCATGTTACCCCTAGATCGATCAGTCCCTAACATGCTCTTCCGTTCCTTGGCACAAATTGGCATGCAAGAACTATACACTGAATACGTTGCGGATGATTTTGACATGAGGGATTATTATCCCACAAATGCCCAATGTATGAGGGACTTAAGGTAGGAGAGTCAACATACTTTTCTGAAGGGCAAAGCCCCGCACGTCCTTAGCGAAATAGGAGATGAGGAACCCCTTATCATGGGTTCTTTAGTAAACGATGTTCCCCCTCCTAACGATATTGAGGAGGTTGGGTATCAGAACCTAGAATTAATGATACATAACCATGATTCTGATGCCCGTAAACACCAACTATTCACAGAGGGAACAACCACACATGCCAAGGACAAGCACTTAGATTGTCACCACGATCGGGGCTTTAGCAGCCAAAGAGAAGGCAAGAAACATCATCATAGCGATGGTTCCCCTCCTTCTTCCCCTTCTTCACATCACTCACCCTCTCCTTCCACATCTAGGCATAGCCACCATCAACATAAAGGTGAGGATAAAGGTAGGAAAGACAAAAACCCTTGATGGGATAGTCGAGAAAGAGGACAAGGGCAAGGACGTAGGGAGAGTAGGGAACAACACAGACATCATAGGCGTCATGAAAGAGATGATCATGACGAGCCCCTACTCACAACCTGAAGTATGCTTGACATAACAGACGTAGTTAGGATTCCCACAAGGCATTTGAAAGATAGTCAGATCAAACGATTAGACATGAGCAATATCCCATGATTTGAAGTGGGATACAATGTTGATCTGTAAAATCATTTACAGGAATTCCATGATGCCTATGCCTTGGAGAATATAGAAAATGAGTGGAAAAAACTTAAGTTATTCCCAAGGATACTCACCAAAGAAGCAGAGAGCTGGTATTGGTCCTTAGAACCGAAAACCATCAGGAGGTGGAGTACGATGGTAGAACTGTTTAACAAAAAGTATCAAATGTACTCCAAAGTGTCCAATTTGTGTAAGCAGATCCAAGGCCGCAAGCAAGGTCATCACAAACCCTTGGATGCTACCATGGCCCGCTATTACACATTGTTACATCATTGCCCGGGCCATGGGTACGCTCAACGGGATCAACTTTGCCACATCGTGGATGGGCTAAGGCATGAAACTAGAAGAACCCTTGGGACTTATGCCCAAGGGAGAGTCTCACAACTTAGAGCCCATGAAGTGCATAGCTTGTTGGAGCAAGTAGCAAAAGAAGAAGGTGAGCTATGAAAAAGGGAAAGTGCAGAAGAGTACAACCGCGATCCCTCCCTTCAAAGGAAGGGAGTGAAATTTTGTGATGAAGAGGATGAGTCACCACTCAAAGAGTTGATGAACCAGAAAACCTTACCGATCCAAAAATTAACAACAGAAATAGCAGCTAAGGTAGATGACATATGGAGTTCCTTAGACTCTAAAATTGAAACGATCTTAAAAATTGTAGAAGAGTCTAAGGTAGAACAAAGTAGTGACAAAGGTAAGAAAAAGTGGAGAGATTTAGGCCCTGCACATAACAAGGGTAAGGGAAAAATTACTAACTTTGATGTGGCTATAGATTCTAACACAGACGATGATGGTGGATGTGAGATCTACCACTATGGCCATCCTAAGGGATGTTGCCCCATTATGTCACATCTATAGGAGCCTGGGGTGTATGCACTAAATCCAAGACTCAACCAATGGTAAATACCTCAAAGGTTATCTTATCCACAAGGTAACCCAAGGTAGTTCCACCAACCACTAATGTATTATCCATGTGGAACTTCCCCACAGCCCATCGGATAGCATTAACAGTGGCAATACGCATAGTCATGGGGGATGCCATTGTCAAAAAATTAGTATCCTTACCAGCAGCCTAATCCTTATGGTTGTTATGGACAACAACCGATTTCCCCAGGTGACTTATATGGGTCACATAAAACTTCCACATTACTACCAAGTTCAGGAGTATTTTAGGACTCCTTCTCTTTCGAGAAATGCTCCATACCCACACTATCCTCCAAATCCATCCGCATCTCTTGCACCAGTAGCCCACCTGCCAATCGCTCCAACAAAGCCTAGAGTAATTCCCACTCAACCGCGATAACCCAACACTACGAGGACTCCCAATCCTCCAATATCAATTAGTTCTAACAATCATACACCAAAAAGACCCTTCCTTAGGACCAACAATCCAACCAAGCCTTCGCCTTCACAAGTAGTTGAGCATCTTAACACCCCCATACCAAATAAGGTTTCGGGAAACCCTTCGATAGAGAAATTGTGCCCAATGCATACAGTTATGTTCACACATATAGTAACCGACTAGATCAAGGTCAGCCACCTTCCAAAGAAATTATCAGATCCAAGAGTCCCCTTGTTTACCTCCAAGTCACTAGGAATGAACCCCATAAGGCTCTCCTCGACTCATGTTCTAGGGTCAACTTAATCTCACAAGAACCATATAAAACCTAGAACCTACCTCCATTCAAGAAGAGCAATGTTTGCCGAGAGCTGGCTGACCAATCCATCACTGTTCCTTTGGGACAGGTTCAGGACATTGTTACCACTATCGGTGGATGGTCATATCTAGCTGATTTCCTAGTGATCCAAATAAACAATGACAAAGGGGATTTCTCAATTATAATGGGAAGGGCATGGCTGAATACAATTGATGCATGCCTTGGAATCTAAAACCTTTTCATGCATCGCATATAGTGACATAAGGTGTCATTGCATGTAGAAATCATGGCTGATGTGATGTTTAACATTACCTACATGCAATTGGTATGCACAGGATATTAACATACAAAAGTACCTATATGCAATAGCCACACAACAAGAAAATACCCAGTGGTTGATGGCTGATAAAGAAAAAAACTCAAAAACCTGCATGGAACTAGCTGAGGGAATAACTAGTGCTTACATTGAAAGCACAGACATATTAGAGTAAGTCCGTTGCCAACTTCTAGACCTAAAATTCAAAAACATTAATTAGGGAAATTTGGAGATTCCTGAAGAATTTAAAAAAGAGCCCCTAGATTTAAAATCATTGCCCACTAGTTTGGAATACGTGACTCTTAAAAATAGAAAACCGATGATCATCAACGCAAAGCTCACACCCAAGCAAAAAGAAAGTTTGCTAAAGGTGATAAACAAGTGGTCAACAGCCTTTGCCTGGTCATACCCTGAACTAACCGAAATAGATCCTAGGATATGCCAGCATAGGATTTACATAGACCCCTCTATGAAACCTTGCAAGCAACCTCTGAGGCAATTGAACCTGAAGTTAAAACAAATAGTGAAAGAGGAGCTAGAGCAACTTCTCAAGGCTGGGTTCATTTACCCTATCACTGATAGCGAATGGGTTAGTCCTCTTTTCATCGTACCAAAAAAAGGAGGTAAATGGAGGGTATGTATAGATTTTAGGCTATTAAATATGGCAACATTCAAAGATCACTTCCCATTGCCATTTGTTGACCATGTATTAGACACTATAGTAGGGCATCACTATTACA
>MNCI01019090.1:1346-35981 GCA_015680685.1 Gnetum montanum | reverse complement strand
TCCATCATCTTGTTGATCTTTATCTCAATTTCATTTAGTGATTTTGGTATTGGCAAAGGTAGAAATAGTTTCACCTCCTCAAGTTGAGTTGATTTCTCCTCTTTATGATTATGGACCTTTTTTACTTTAAGAGTTTGGTCCTATTGAGATTTTTTAGCATTCTTCCATTTGGCTATTTCTCCTTCTTCTTTTGCTACCCACATAATAATCTCTTGGAATTGATGGGTTTTTAGTTCATATATTTTTCCTAGGGCATACATCCTTAGGGTCTCCCTTGTTTCATTACAGAGCGCATCCATGATGTGATACATTAGCCTTTCCTTGGAGAACCCATGGCTTGAGCATTTGTTTAACAAAGAGTAATATCTTTATAAGGCCATGTCCAAGGGTTTATGTTTCCCTTGTTTCCACTCTTGGATTTGTCTCCTCAAGGTTGACACTCTTGCATCGGTTTGATATCTTTCATTGAAGAGGTTTACCATTGTAGGCCAATGATGAATTGAATTCAATTTTAAAGACTTGTACCACACTTTATCTTGGCCAACAAGTATCATAGGCAAGAACTTAATCCTTTGCCACCCATTCTCAATGTTGTTCCATACACAAGAATCATAGAAGGCTTGTAAATGATGTTGTGGATCTAAATCATCACCTCTTAAGAACTTAAGAAAGTTATTTAAATCAAGCTTGGGTAGATGGCTTTCCTTGTGATGCCTATGGGATATCTGAATGGCCTCTGTTATATGCATTAGGCTCTTAGTCGCCAATAGGGGTTCATCATCACTAAATAGGCTGTGAGTTCATGAGTTGGGATAATGTTTTCTATATTCATGTTGACATTCCTGATTTTTCTCGTGGGTTTGTATTTCTATGCCAACCCCTTGAAGAATAGTCATCCATGTCACAACCCGATTTTGAAAGAGTAGAGAAAGAGAGGAAACTAAAAAACTCATCATGACTTTTGTAAGTCTTCCAATCATCCCGTGATGTACTCTTGCTACCCATTGAAAACGTCCTAGGCCTTATGGACCCCCTCATTCTAGGGGATGTCCCATCTTCACTACAGCTGTCTGAGTTGGATGACAAAACTCCTTGAGTATTACTGGGATGTTTATGAACATATGAAACTCCTACATAAGATTGAGTACTCCAAACTTCTTCGTTGGTTCTCCAATGAATTGCCTCACTAGATGTTGCATTATCATTGTCTTGTGAAACAGAGATTGTTGCAAATTGTGTGTGACTTAATTGAATTTAATTTCCTTGTCTAAAAGATATATCGTTAATACCCTTTTACAACAAACTTTTATGATATAACTAATTTAGATAACTAGCACCATCCTTAGCAATGGTGCCAATGATGAGCGGCAAGGTACCCCTACGCTTAACTATACGAATACAAGCATGTACATGCGAGTCGGTCAAACTCTATCGACAAACTAGTTGTGGGATCTAGATAGTTATATGTTGATCACAGTTCATTGTCTTCCCACCCGGACTAGTATTTACTTTATCATAAATGGTTTAGTCTAGAATGAGGTGTATGATGTGATTTCTAACACTAGACTACTCCTAGAGACGATGAGAAATAATCTTGATTAAGCTAATAAGCAATATGAAGTAAAATATAAGCTAACCTAAGTGCGATGAGAATTTGTTCTTAATCATTTATACACATCTTGAACCTCATGTACAACTTCTAGGATTACCAAGTGCACATTACTTGAGCACTACTAGATACGCTACTAGGTTACCAAGTAGTTACACTTAAATGTTTGTGATTAAGATGTACTCATTCCGTGTTAGTAATAAGAAGTGTAAATGATAATAAAGGAAATATTAAATAGAAAAATAATAATAAATAATTAACAATTAATGCAAATAAAAGCTAAGTGAATGCTACAATGATGGAGTAATCTCGATCTTTATTCCCAATCGTGTGCGTGTCCAAGTATGGCACACTCAAACAAAGGCTTCGTACAATTACAAACATCACACTATAGGCATGCATTGGGAAAAGGAACTAAAAACTAATTAAAACTAACAAGAAGACTTAACCTAAGACTTACTAGAAAAAGACTCCTCCCTATGCACTTGAGTGCTATATTTATAGGCCAACACAGGAATCAAAATATCGTATATACGATATCGTATCTAGGCTATGATATTGCGTACTCGATATTAGGTACTCAATATCATGTACCTGATATTGGGGCCTGGAAAACTACAATTCATCAACTAGTAATTACTTTATTTCATGCTTAGATTAAATCTGATAAGATATAAAATCAATACAAATCATGTGCTTTGGCTTATACTTAACCATACACTTGCACTAACACACATAAAGCTAGGAAGACAACAATCATGTTCTTACACTACCTTTATTGTGCATTTAGAGAGCTAAAGTCTATAGAATTCAACTAGGTTGCTAGTGCAATGCTTGTGATTCGTATAGTTAGATGTAGGGACTACTCGCTGCTCATCACTATGAAATGAACTATTATAATCTTGAAGCACTTACTCTACTTCAAGTAAACCTTTCTCAAATCAAATGTAGCATAGTCATTATTAATAATCACTACAAATCTTGGTGCTATACAGCTAGAAATAAAGATGATTGCATATTTAGCATAATCTTCCCTACGATAATTTTCTAGAATAAATATCATTGGTGATTATATAACATAATACTTAAAAATCTATTATATTAAATACATATTAATAATTAACTCTAAAGAAATGATAATAGGTGCATCCTTAATATCGATCCTAGATAATTGTATTTATTTATTAAATAAAATTATGTTATATAATTTATAAAGTTGACCATATTATCAATTTTAGAAAGTTTATTTTCTACCTCATAAATTAGTTAAAAATAATTAAATTTTTTTTCAACTTGCACATGATATCCTTTTTGTTAAAAAATTTTAACATTTACTTCATACAATATTTTAAAGAAAATTAAAATTTTATTTCGAGATATTTTATTGAATAAATTATTTATAAAAATTAGTGTTTTTTTAAAGCTCACTAGATTTAAATGGGTAAATGTAATTGTTTTAAAATTATAGGGAGTATTATTTTAGAAATTTTATCATGTCTTTTTTTCTTTGATTAGGGCTCACCTCACTTGTCTAACCTAAGTTGGTTTTTAAAATTGATTTTTTAATTATGTATTTCACTTGTTTTCAAAAAATTTATCATACTACACTTCATCTTATTTCTTTATTATGCATCTTAATATCCCACTACACTTTTTCTTACAAATTTTATTTCTTTCATATGCATCTTTAATATTTTTAGAGATCTAGACTTACATTAGGAAATAATGACATTGAGTTTTTTACTTTTAGGAAATAAAGACATGATGTTGTTTTTACAAAATTTTGATTGTTAAAATATTTAATTTTTTTCTAATTTTATTGAGATAATAAGTGTGATAACTAACCTTATTACCTTAAGCTCTAAGTGGATTCCATGTGCAAAAATTAGAGCATGATACAAAAGATGTGATGAGTGGAAAGTAGTTTTAATGTTTAACCATACAAATCATTAGCATACATAAGTGACTTGATCATAATTCATGGAGTGGACTAGTATGGTATCTAGATAGCTAAGAGCTTAATCACATATCATTATCTTCCCAATTCCACTCATATGATCCTAGTGTGTATGGTTAAGTGTAGTTGAGGCATATGATCTTGATGTTCTTTGAGCCATAATAAAATAATATTAAAATTTTAAAACATTAAAATCTAGTTTGGGCTAAGTGCAAGAAGTAAATCTAGTTTAGCCTATGTGATGAGCATCTGTTCCTAGCTTGTTGTACATATTCTAGACTTACACTAATGTTCTTGAGTTATCAAGTGTTCACTACTAAGCATACTAAGTGACACACTATTGGGATTACTAAACATTAATGTATTTGTGCTTGAAATCAATCATACTTATACCATGTAATTAATGTATGATGGAATATAAATAACTGAATGTGTAGAAAAGTATACATTTGGATAAATTTTATGGAAATAAAGTACATTAGAAGTAAAATCTAAGTTATGTCAAAGTGCTGTAGTGGAAGGAAATAATCTCATTCTTTATTTCTATTCATGCAATGTTTCAAGATACATAATACTCAAATAAAGACTACATTCAATTATGTCACACTCTATTGCAGGCACTTACTAATAATTCTAAGTTCTATGTGGAAAAACTCCAAGAGTTTGGCTAAGCTATTAATCAAAAGATGCCATAAATATGGTTGGTATGTGATACGACCAATTTTTGTTGTAATATAATATTGCATCTACAACATCATAGCAATGATGACATAGATACATTGTCATAATCAATGCTATGTCATCATTGATGCAATGTCTCAAGATATGTGTAACCCTATAACTATGACACTAGGATGCATAATCTAATACCTTTTGATTCTAACCTTAGGTAGACTCTTATAGTTTATTTCCATAGACTTAGTGATAGAGTGAATGCATGTACTATGATGTTTGACAATTGATTGATGTCTTCATTTGAGTGGATTGTACTTGGACATGATTCATGATAAAAATAAAGATCAATATTGCTATTCATCATTGCAGCATTTCTTAGTTTTCTAATTTTTCACTTAGCATAATTTTTACTATATCCTAGCTTAACACTTTACTTTACCTGTTTATTAGTTAGTGATATGGATTTGAGTAGTTTTGAGCACTAAGTGTAGCTATCTGGTAACCCAATAGTAGTGTTGCTTGGTTTGCCTAGTAGTAAATCCACTTGGTAATCCAAGTGATAGCTACACAAGTCCAAGGCATGAATGAAAAACTAGGACCAAATGTCCATCACTCTAGGATAGAATAGATTTACATCATTTTTGTTACTTGAACTTAGGATTTAATATTCATTTTTACCATGTTTATGATTAGGAGCCCTAATGACTGAAATAACATCAGTTAATCATACATGTCACAAAGAGCTAAGCCATACACTCACACTTCACTAGCTCAAAGTAGGAAGATAATGATCATGAACATAACCTCAATTACTAGCATAATAACATTGTCCATCCATGGATTACAATATGGTCACATGTTGGTACTGATAACCTGTATGGTAGAGTGTTGGGATACTCCATCACTCATCATTGGCGTTGTTGCCAAGGATGTGTCAATGTGTGCTAAGTAATTTATTTTACAAAGTTTTTTTATATCAAGAATTTTAATTTCAACCTTCATATCCTTAAATCAACTTTAATAACACACATACTTCATTAAGCATCACACTCATAACATGGCTTCAATTAAAGAAAAACTATCACCTGCCAATGAGATAAAAAAAGGTAATGACATAATAAATGACAATTAATACTAGAGTATGCCTATGTAGACAAGAATCTCATACACTCACAATGATCCTTACTATCTTGACTTCACATTTATCTTTCACCAAGATGAACAGTTGAGGTGAAAAGATCTAAATGGCAACATTGTTCTATCTCTAGAATGTTCAACACCCACCATGCTTTAAAAAACTTTAAGGGGAATGAATCTAAGTCATGTACAAGAAGGATACCATGTGAACAAACACATGATAGGACTCTACCAACCCACATAGCCACAAGTGCAAAGAGATGCTGCTATAGAGACCAAACATGTGCACAACAAGGGAAAGCATATTAACTCTCTTGTTGTCCTAGAAGAACTTGATGGTAATGCATTTGTAGTAGAGAAACTCCACCAAGATCATGAAGTTTATTCCTAAATGCCTATTATTAGTCTAGAAGAACCTGTCAAGATGCAACTACATTTAGCCTTACCAAAGACACCAAGAAGAGAAGTAACAGACTATAAGTACAAGTAGGACTCAAGGCCAAGAGCCTCTACTAGGTTACAAAGGGAAGAATATTAGAGTCACAGAAGGAGAACTGGCCAGCATCATTATCCCACTGCTTCATCTTCATCCTCATGATCATCGATGGACTCTAATCTAAGGGAACAAAGGTCTAGAAATAATGATAGGAAAAGATGTCATACTCATGATTGACATGATTATCATCCAAGACATTCTGATAAGGAAGATGAGGAACATGAACCATGAAGAAGTAGGGATATACATGTAGAGAATGAAAGAGAGGTATGAGTATAGAGAAATAGAAACTTTGTGTCTACACTTATGCATCATCGTAATAGATCCTACATTGACATTGCTATGTTGATGCAGTTACCTAAATACTATTTATTAAAAGACCTTAAGGAGTTTAGTTGAAGTGGATCCCATATGTACCAAATAGAACATGATGAAGAATCCATTGGGAAGTTCCACGTTGATGCATTAAAGCATGACAAAAACATCATTATTCATTAGCCTCTCAACCAAAAAAACTTATTTTCAATTTTAAAAACTAGAAAAAAATAAATATCTATGCCTTCATTTTTATATTTCCATTAAATAAACATGAAGACATTCTATCATTAAAATCTATATAGAATATGTTTTTTTTTTTCAATTTTATTGTAGATTTTTCTAAATATTAAAAATCATAATCTCTACATATATGTGTATGAAAATATATTGCTTATATTCTTGAGTCCTATTAATTTAAAAATGGTTACAATGATTTTTTAACTTAGCAAATAATCCCTTGTGAGGGTATCCTTCTTGTCTATGTAATTTTTGTAATTTTTTCCATTTTATAGAAAAGTTATAAAAACTTGGGATAGCAAAATATTGAAGCCTTAATTCTTCATTAACTAGCTTAGGTATATAGTTTTATGATGTATATATATTATTTGGTCAAAAAATATTTTTCTTCTCTAAATTAATAAAATCACAAATTGATTCATGAGAAATGATTTTGGTGTTAAAAAAATCAATACTAGTGTATGTTCTCCTATAATAGTTCTTTTAAAAAAGTTCATTTCTTGGCTCAATTTTATGATGATATTTCTTTATTTTACATGAAAAATTCTATCCACTAAAATATAATCATTAGCCTACCAAGGTACGTCCTAGGAGCATTGGTGGATGAGTGAAAGCCTAACCTCTTGCAAGTAGCTATGCCCAAGCTCAAACCTAGGTCTTACGACTTGAGAAACAAGCATCTTATCATCACTCCTAGCAGAAGTCCATCAAGTACATGCCCATAAATCTATGAAAATGTTCATCTCATAACCGAACTTTATGAAGCTTATTCATGACAAGTCTAGCCAAGTGATAAATGACCTCTTTGCAAAAATCAAAAGCATTAATAAAGAAGCTATATACCTTATTTACAAAAAAATTAATAATGAAACCATATATTTTATTTACAATACCCTTTAGAAATAAATTTTGGTTGTAGTGCTCTCACCCCTGTTAATAAATCCATAATACGAAAAGCCTATATGATTTAAGCATCCACCTTTTTCATGCATCACCTTAGTGTTTTCCCATACTTCATCCCCTTTACAACTACCATCATCTTCATTTCCTTCCTTTTGCTTCAAGTGGCTTGTTACTTCAAATGTGCATTTTATTTCTTATGTCAATGATTTTCTTTCCTAGATGGCTTAATCTTTGAGTCAAAGATTTTTAGCTATTTATATTTATTTAAGTAATTAAATTGTTGGAGTAAGAATGAGCTCTCATCATGTCTTCATTGATATAGGTGCATTGGATCAATTTACTATTAGAAGAATGTATTTACAGATTGTACAAACAAAGTATAGAAGATGAAGAATATATATTTATTTATTTTGCTCATGTTTGACTCACATCTCAATGAATTATACTATTAATTAAAATATACTCATTGTTTTCTTTCAAATTGACCTATCTACTTAGAGCATTACATCATTGATTGATGAAGCGTCAAAGTGTTGCATCAACATGGTGTTCCCTATCGATGGGGTTGCATTGATGTAGTGTTTGCTACATTTATGAGGCCCCATTGACACAAATCCATAATAAAGTCTATAAATATACATGCTTCTATCATGTATTAGCATTCTTTTGTCAATAGAGTAGCTAAACTCTTGTAGTTTTATTTTGTAGTCTTAGAGAATAGTCAATGAGTGCCCACAGTGTGGATCTAGGTTAGGTGTACAATGTCTTATTTGAGTGGCAATGTACATGGACACATTCCATGAATGACAATAAGATTGAGATTGATTCTTATTCATTATAGCACTTTGACTTATATTAAATTTACTTTCCATGCAATTTACATTTTATGTACTTAGTTAATATTTACATTATCATGCATGTTAATGAATTGGCAAAATGAGCATGACTAGTTTTGAGCATAAACACATATTTGCTTGGTAATCCCAGTTGTAACGACGGAAAACGTCGGCAGCTGGAAAATACCGACCGAATCTCCGGCGTACACAGTTTTAGCCACGAATCCACGCGAGGGCTATGCTGGAGAAAGCGAATCCGTGGCGCCCTGAACGGTCTTGTCGATCAGACAGGGACTTACGGGTCAGTAAAACAATGCAAAGTGCCTAAAAGAAAGCGATCTGATTCGAGGGACCGTAAAGCAAGGGGAAAAACGATTGCAACGGTGATAATGCTAAACACAATGAAAGGAGGTTGACATATGAGAAGCTCGAAGCTTCAAGATCTGCGCTTTGACTTACAAATGTATATTTCGTATGAGAAATTACACTGGGGAAACCCCGATTACAGGATGTGAAACAAGCACAAAACAACGAGAAAACGGTCTAAATAGAAGTCCGATCTACCTCGTGGGCTAAAGCTGAGATGCAAGGCAGGCCAAGCTTTGACGTCTACCGATCAACTGTTTCTGATTGATAGAGTCTTTTCAGCAGAAAGATTACTCCTGTCACCGGTGCTCAAAGTGAAGTGTACTCTGCTTCGGCTGTAAGGTGATGATGTCCACGATTGCCAAAGCGCTGTTCTCTGTATCTCTGCTCCAAAGTGCTAAGTGCTCTGGTGCTCAGAAATATGCTTTTTGCTTCTCTGATTTTTCCAACCCCTGTAACTTTGTCAACTGAGGTATTTATAGGCCGCGACGCTCCACGGAAGAGGCGAAACCCTGATGATGTGGATCTCAGATGTTGCGGGTCCTGTCGGCATGATCATTTTAAGTCAGACTGTGACTACGCACAACACGCTTGTTTGCGTGTTGTGCGTGTGAAGAGCAAGTACACGCTGAGCGCGCTTTAATTGCTCAGGCTGTATTACACTCATTCGCGTTACGTTGTGTGTATGAGCGTAATCTGGTGTAAAAACAATAAGCTTAAAATTGTTTTACGCTCACTACGCAACTGTGCGTAATAAAGCGTAAATAATGTGCAATCTTACGCTCACTACACAGCGGCGCGTAATGAAGCGTAAACAATGTAAATTACGCTCACTACACAGTTGTGCGTAATGAAGCGTGAACAATGTACAAGTTATGCTCACTACGCAGCTGTGCGTAATGAAGCGTAAACAATGTACAACTTGAATGATAACTTACGCAATGGTACGCACCGCCGTGTAACGAGCGTAAAGACAAATGACTCATGCACCACTAGAAAAAACGTCAAACTGTTGCGCTTCTCTAGACTCTGCCTTTGACTATGGAGCTTATTACACTCATTACGCTGTCGTGCGTAATAGAGCGTAAACTTGTCCTGGAACAAAGCTAATGCGTGCTCTCGCTTGAATTGCGAATCTTTGCCTGACGCCGACTCGTAATTTTCACGGTGTTTCACCAGTAGCATTATTTCTTGGTTCACCAAGTAGCATAGCTCTTGGTAATCCCAGTAGTGGATACATGAGTTTAGCGTATGTACAGCTAGCTCAACATGGACACTCATCACCCGTAGGCCTGTTTAGGCTTTACTGTTTATTGCTAATTAGTTAAATCACTGATTTCTTTATTGCCATTAGGAGTATTCTAAGTCGAAATTAACATTAAGAATCATATGCCTCACTTTGGACTAAATCATATGTGATAAAGCTACCACTAGTCCAAGTGGCAAGACAACAAATTGTGATCAAGAAATAATGATCTAGATACCACAACTAGTCCCATCCATAGAATTTGACTAAATCATGTGTGAACACTTGTGATTCATATGGTTGGGCATAGGGGGTACCTTGCCACTCATCAATTTTTAAGGAAAATTAATTCAAAAAGATCAACAAGAATAGAGTTACATGCAACACATACAACGATACTGGGTGCAACTATGTATAGAAACTCTAGGCTATCAAAAGCACATCAATCAAAGTATGTAGATAATGTGTAGATGAATCTGAAATTCAAAAGTGCTTGTACACAACAACCACAAAATAGGAGGACACCCAATGGTTGACAACTAATCTTGATAGCAGCACTTTTTGCATGGAACTAGCTAAAATCCCATTTATGTCTATGTTGCATGAATGGATGAACTAAAGCAAGTTCATCACCAACTCTTTGATGATGAACTTGATGATACCAATAAGGGATACTTGGAAATCCCTAACAATTTTAAATATGAGTCCTTAGAGTTCAAAACTCTACCTACTAGCATGGAATATGCATTTCTAAAAAATGATAAGCTAATAATGATCAATGTCAACCTTGCTCCTAAGTAGAAAGAGAAGGTGTTGAATGTTGTTAACAAATGGCCAGTAGCCTTTACTTGGTCATATCCTAAACTCATAGGGATTGATCCTTGGATATTCTAGCATCAAATCTATATTGATTTTTCCATGAAGCTAAAGAGGTAACCGTAGTGGGGGTTGAACCCCAAATTAAAGAAGATTGTCAAGAAGGAGATTGAACAAATCCTTAAGGTAGGGTTCATCTATCTAATCATGGATAGTGAGTGGGTTATGCCACTTGTAATTGTGCCAAAGAAAGATGGCAAGTGCTAGGTCTATATTGATTTTAGACTATTGAACATGTTGACATTCAAAGATGATTTTCAATTGCCATTTTTGGACCAAGTGTTAGACACTATTTCTAGGCATTACTATTATAGCTTTCTGGATCGTTATAGAGGCTATAACTAGATTCAGATCAAACCTAATGATTAAGCCAAAATAATGTTTACAAGTCCCTATGGAACCTTTGCATATTGAAAGATGCCTTTTGGTCTATGTAATGCTCCTACAACATTCCAACACATTGTCCTGAGCATTTTCTTAATAGAAAATTGGTAGTGGGATAGAAGTCTTTATGGATGACTTTTACACTTATGGCGCTACATTTGAGCAAGCCCTAGACCACCTTGAGTAAGTGCTTAAAAGGTAAGTGTAGATTGACCTTTGGCTCAATTGGTAAAAGAGTCATCTGATGGTCTAGGATGACATAGTCTTAGGGCACAAAATCTCACATGCAAGGATTGAGGTGGACATTGAGAAGATTAGGGTCATCCAAAAAATAACCCACCAACCAGAAACTATTAAAGATGTTTGGTCATTCCTTAGCCACACTAGCTACTACCAACAATTCATAGAGAAATTTTCTAAGATTGCTAAATTGTTGGTTGAGCTCACAAAGAAATATGTTCCATTTTTTTGAATCGGGAAATGTGAAAAGGCATTCCAGAACCTGAAGCAAATCTTGTAGAAACTTCAATTCTAGAAGTAGCAAGTTGTTCCAAACCATTCCATATCATGATAGATGCATCAAACTATGCCTTGAGAGCCATTCTTACAGAGTTGGATGAGCAAAAACGTCCTTACTACATCCACTATGCAAGCTAAAGCATTATGGGTGTGTAGCTCAACTACACCTCAACAGAAAAAGAGTTGATGGGAGTGGTATATGCCTTGGAGAAATTTACGCACTATGTGCATGGGTACAAGGTGTTTATGCACATGGATCATAGTGCCATTTTCTTCCTTATGAATAAGCTGATGGTGAGCCTTTCATGTCATACAATGCTAGTGATCTTCTAGGAATTTGATCTTACAATGGTAGATTGTAAGGGCACCGAGAATGTGGTTGCTAACCACTTGTCTCAAGTATGATAGGATAATAAAGAGGAGGAGAATCCACTTTTTGATCAATTTCCTTATGAACTTCTCTTTGTTGGTGCAATATATGACTAAGTACCTGCTGAACCAAAATGGTATGATGACATCCTCACTTATCTTCCCACTTAGGAGATGTCACAAGATCTGAACTTTCAAAAGAAACAACAGTTTCTTCATTAGGCCAAACACTTTATGGAGATTAATGAACATATTTACAAGGTGTGTGTTGATGGCTTGGTTCATTGGTGTGTTCCTAATGCTACTCAACTGTACATTATCCAAGATGCTCATGAGGGTTCTTGTGGGGATCACTATGTCGGGAGATTCCTAACCATTAAGATCCTAATGGTAGGGTATTACTGGCCAACGATCTTCAAGGATGTTCACCAATTTGTCTACTCTTGTAAATGCTATTAACGAGATGATGGGATGATCGCTCAAATGGAGGGGCCTCAATAATGGATCCAACCTTAGGAACCCTTAAACATCTAGGGCATAAACTTCATGGGTTCCATCACATCCATGTCAAATTGAAAGACGTACATTACAGTTGTTGTTGGCTATTGTATGAAATCGGTTGAAGCAGTAGCTATCATTGACTATACATCTTCTACTGCTACTCAATATGTACAACAAAATGTTGTAAATAGGTTTGGGATGCCATGTGCACTAATTTCTTACAATGGTACTCATTTTACAAGTCTTACTTTTTGCAAACTCATGCAAGGCTTGGAGGTTCAACATAAATGTTGAGTGGCAAGGTATCCCTATGCCCAATCATACGAATCACAAGTGTTCATGTGTGATTTGCTCAAATTTCATAGACTTTAATTACCAAGAATGCTAGAGCTAAATAGTGAGTTCATTTTGTCTATTCATTGTCTTCCTAGTCACACTTGTGAAAAGAAAATGTATGGTTATGTGTGATCGAGGCATAAGATTTTTATTATTTTATGTTTTATTGATTTGATCACCTAAAACAAGAATAAAAATGAGAGAAATTAAGTGCTAAGTAAACTATTGTCTAATCTAGCCTAACACAAGTAATTGTCCCAACTTCCTAGACACATTCTAAACTTTGTGTAAACACTACTGGGTTGTCAACGCTGACCATTTCTGAGCTACCAAGTGTCACATGTATGTTCAAAGGGGTTGTGCTTATGTATTCAAATTTTTTTCTTAATTAATCAAAATTAATTGCTGAATGAATAACATTAATGTAAACTGCATGAAATCATGATATGTAAATGCATAAAGAAAGAAAGTCTCAAGTGCTACAAGGATGAATCAAAGAGCTCGTCTTTCTTGCCAACACAATGATGTGTTCAGGTACATTAATGCTTGAATAATGATCCAATCACACTTAGACTCCTACTACAAGCACTTGGAAAATATTCTAACTCTCAAATGAACAAAATGCAAGAGTTTCCATACTTGGCTTCAAAAACTAATTCCGAATCATGTGCCCAAGGGTTGTATTTATAGGCCCAAGAGCAGCCTTGCGATATCACATACCTAATATCACATCTTGGGTTGTGATATCGTATACCTGATATCATAGCCACTCTAATATCGGAGCTTGAGTAAAACATGATTCATCAATAAACTAACAACACCCTACCATCCCTAAGCTAATGGTCAAGCAAAGGTTACCAATAAGAAGATCACTAACATCTTAACCTGAACAATTAGCAAATATAGGAGAGACTAGAGCACAAAACTGAATGATGCCCTTTGAGCCTACTGCTCCACATGGAAACTCCCTATAGGCTACTCTCCTTATGATCTGGTGTACAAAAAATTGCAACTCTTTCAATTCAATCCGAGTTCTATACACTTTCAACCACCTATGACCTAGATCTTAACCTCAACCTAGCATAGAAAGAGAGATTGATCAACCTTAAATTTTATAGATGAAAATTGATTGTAGCTCTGTCTTTGAATGAAGTGCATAAGGAATTCAAGAAAAAATTCCATGACCTTAGAATAAAGAAGGTAAAATTTTAACCTGGAGATAAGGTCCTCTATTGGAACCCCAAACACGTACCTCAATGAACCAAGTTCCAAACATTGTTGAAAGGGCCTTACATCATTTATGAAACCTTTTCTTCTAGGGCCATGTTGATCTAAAAACCTTAGAGTCCAAACAAGAAAAATCTAGTCAACATGTAATAATTAAAACCTTTCCATGAGCCCAAGTAAGCCAATGAAATTAACACCTCCTTGGATAGATAACCTTACTCAATTTTTTGGATCTCCTCCTTCCAACTCAATTGGTGGGAAGATGACCATTCATGCTAATCATTAAAGTGGCTCTTCAATTTTTCTACATTTTTATTTTACATATTTTTTGTTTACACTTTATTCACTTTTATACCTTTTTGTTTTACACTTTGTTATTTTTCCAATTTTATTTTACAACATCGTTAGTACATTTTAAGTTTCTTAAAAATTTTACAATTTTTTTAATATTTTAATTTATTTTATTTTGTTTTGAATTTTTCTTCTTATTTTCTAATAAAGTGCTTTGTTTCTAACAAGATAAAATGATGCTCTAGTTGTTTTCTAATGGTGGTTTGTACATAATGTTTTTGATTGCTAATGTCTAGTTTCTATTTTTGAATTTTGATAACTGATGGCTAAGAAAAAGTTTCATTTTCTTGGAACAAGCAATGAGTCCATGACATCCACTCATCCACAAACTCTATGGTCTTCATGATTTTGATAGTATGAGGTCCCTTTTTTATTAATGAAACTATAATAAACTTATGAGCTTGGTAGTATGTGATCTTGGGAGAGATTTTAAGGTTTGAAAAGGGTGTGATTTCAAGGGGACTCAATAGTCTTTATGTCTTTCTACTCACTTGAGTGCATGAGTGTTTTCATGGATTCCTTATTATTCTGTGTTGACAAATAATATAAAGTTGAATAAGTCTTTGCATGGTGTTGTTCCTATTTGAAAATCCATAAAAACATAAATTTCAAAAAAAAGAAAAACATGATGAGAATTTAAAGCACACCCCTTAGAAAAAATAATAGGCTACAAGCACTAGTTATGGGACTAGAAAGAAATTTTACCCATGTCTAAAGATCCCCTCTAACTAAGGTCCTTTTTCACTTCCTACTTCTCTTTCCTTCTCTAATAAGAAATAGTAATTGATCTATAGGAACATTCTTTTGTATTGAGGGCATGGTCTGGTCTTAGAGTGGTTATGTGAAGTCATTGAAAGTGTTTGGTTTTGATCTAGATTAAGGATGGACTTTATTGGGTCATTTAACCATAAAATCCACAAGGGACTTCATTTGACCATGATTAGGAATTCGATTCCACTTCCTCTCTCATCCATTAATGCTTTCCATAACTCACCTCACTATTGGTTTCCATGTCTAGTTTAATGTCTTGGTTTAATGTATTAAAATTCTTGGGTAGATTTTCCTAGATTTGGTGCTTAACCTTCTATAATCATTAATCAATTGTGGGATCCATAGACTCCTTAGTTTGAGGATATGTAAGGGAAAAAAGGGCATGGGCTTGCTATGGGGATGATCTGCTTGCATGTCTCTTGGTTGAGTTAGTTAAGTCCATTATCCTTAGGCATTTTGACAATCAAATCTTTTGCATTTCCCATTGGTTGCATCCAACCATGTGCATAAGGCATTTCTCCACTCATTCTTCACTACAATCTCCATCTTTTGTAAATTATCAAGTCCTCTTCATGCATATGATCATGTTTTTGGCTTCTTGGGCTTCCATTTGATTCTAATTTCACTCAAAAACCCCTTGTACTTGTCAAATTTTAACTTGGTAAGTTGTGGTCAATAGCTGTGTTGACTAGGCCCCATCGATGCAGATGATTGTGTCAACTAAGCCTCATCAACAAGGCCTTGTCGATGCATGGAAAAAATGTTATATATAGTGCCCAACACTTAGGAATTTTTTTCCCTATGCCTCAAACATAAGGGGAGTTTTTGTAATTTTTCAAAGCTCAAAACCTTCTAGAGCTTGTAGCTTTCAAATCATTTGTTTGATTCACTCTATTCTTCAGTCCTACAGCTATTGGAGGTATGCTCTATAGTGTGACAACCACAAACCTTAGGTTTTCAATGATCAAATTTTTTGAAAATTTTCTCTAACTTCCCCTTGGATTTAATGAATCAATAAGATTAAAATACTAAGTAATAAGAGTTAAACCCTTCCAACATGCTCTAGTAACTCATTTAACCAAGTAATAATAAAATAATATTAAAATAATCAAATCAGCCATGATCACAACTTAGCGAAGTGTAACTACCCCAAGTGATAAGGTATTCTAAATGTTTCAAAATTACACATTAAGTGCTAATCCTTTGTCATGTTGTGACTATAGATGATACCTAGACTAAAATGTGTATAGGAAGGAGGACCATCCCAACCAAGGGACAAATGAGATAGAGCTGGAAGAGATCAACAAGAACAAGCCCAAGAATAGGTAGTAGAAACTCATGCAACAGGACCTCTTAGGGAGGAGCTTGAAGTGGAATCTTTTTGATAGAGTCTCAAAGGAGCAGTCATAATCGAACAAGCCCACCAAGATGAGACACTAGGACTAGTGCCAAGACTTGAGGTCACATTAACTCAAGCTTACCTTGATCAAATCAAGCCTCATGACATCCAACATTCAGTTCTCTAAGAATTGAACTTTGGATCATTAAAAGAAAATGCTCTAGTAGATGTTAAGATGCAATTAAAGAACTCTTCCATGTGACCAATCATGACTTCCAATGGGGAATGTTACATGAGAGAGACATATTTCTTCTAGAACGATAGGCAGGTAGGAGCCACTGTGAAGATCAAAGACATTTAGATGTCCTACTTGATGGAGGTCATTGCATAGGCCCTTAGGTTGCCTGATACTAGAACAAATCTGGCAGAGATCTCCACACAAGCACACTTAGAGGTAAATAAGGAGTGGACCTAGCGATGTTATGGAGTGGACTGTAATAAGTATGGTACACTCATACCAATGGAGCACATATATTTCAAGATAGCAACCTACCAACTTAATCCAATGGTGAGACCCAAAAAGGTGACCACTTCCTCCACTCATGCATGTGCTGCTCTGAGTGGGAAATTCCCCATATACCTTCCATAGCTAATCTATTTGGAGATAGAGAAGTGATTTAAGGAAAAAAAATGTGGAAGAAAGGCCCTGCCCTTTCCATGCCTCATCTGAAAATGATGCAAAAGGGTAGGGATAGTCTACTATGCTAATGACACAATCAGGCATGCTCTTGTTGCCTCCTAGGTAGAAATGATGAAGGATAAGACCCCTATTGTCTCCAAGGAAGAGGATCAACAACCACCACGTCCACCACCCACTTATGAAATAATGCTAGAGTCCCACACTACCCTTGAGTGCATGCACAAGCTCTGAGAGTAGCTCTTGTAGCAGCAATAGTAGCAAGCAAGAACAAATGGTGGTGATCCATCTATGTATTTTCTAGCAATCTTCAAGGAGGTGATAGTGTTTCACTAGATTAGAACTTTAAGGCATGAGCAATGTTGGACTAGAACTTTGAGGCATGAGCAAGTTCAATGAGGTGATGGTGTTTCCTCTCAACTTCATCATTTTGTTGAGGTGTATGAGGACAAGTAGTTTGGTGAAGCATTACTTGGTTAACTACAATTTCTTTGAAGCTTCCAAAGACAAATGCCAGTGCATTATTAGATCAAACTTTTTTGACCTACTTTCCAAATTACATCTTGACAAGTTTGATAAAGTGCTTGAAAAATATTAGTGCCTTAGATTTCTATCTCATCAAATAAATCCAAGTGCTTCTAGAATAAACATCAATAATTGTGAGAAAATATGAGTTTCCATGATGCATTTTGAAATGATAAGAGCCCGAAGTATCAATATGAACCACATCAAAAGTATTCATTGATTTATTATTCCCAATAGGAAATTTCTTTTGACATTGTTTAGCATGGTGGCAAACATCACAAGGCCTTGGCTTCTCCTTATTTTTCAAAACAAAAACATCTGAAAAATTCTTTATTCTAGATAAAGGAAAATGTTGTAATCTTCAATGAAATAAACTAGCTTGCATATTAAACTCAGCTACAAAGATCTTTCGACTTGATTCCTCATTTAGTCAGGAGAGCCCCACTCTCCGCTTACCTAATCCAATCACCATCTTGTTCACAAGGCCTTATATGATGCATTCATTTTGTGAAAACATAATAAAACATCTTAGTTGTTGTGTCAATTTGCTAATAAAGATCAAATTACAATTGAAATTAGGCAAGCATAAGATTTTTTTCAACAAAAGAATTCCATTTAACTCTACATCACCAATTAACTTTGCTTCTACCCAATCTCCATTAGGCAAGACAACTTTAATTAGTAAAAGAGGTTTAATGACATTCTTTAACAATTTTGCATATGATATTACATGATCAAACACTCCATTATCAAGAATTTAGGTAGTGGAATTGATATTGCCAATAAATTTGACTGTAGAAGTGATCTGATTCTTCTTAGCCAGCAATGCCAACAACTAGTTATACTACTCTTGGGTGAGGTTCATTTATTGTTGAGTCTACATGGCTTCTTTGGTATCCATAGTGACATAAGCATCATGGTTGTTTTTTTGGTATATATGGCTTCTTTGGTATCCATACTACTCTTGGGTGAGGTTCACTTTCCTTGTCAGTTTGATGCANCCATACTACTCTTGGGTGAGGTTCACTTTCCTTGTCAGTTTGATGCGTAGCCAGTAATCTCGAAACAAGGCTCCTTCATATGTCTGATCTTGCCATAATGGTTCCATTTAGGCCTATTCCTTTGTTGTTTTCCTTCTTCCATGTTGACTTTCAAGGCTGCTGGTTCATTGATTTGGTGTTTCCGAATGGTGACTTCATCTGAGGTCAACAAGGAATAAGCATTTAACAGATTGGATAGTAGCTTCCTACAAAGAATATTTGATCTCAAGATGCTAAAGACTTCATTTAATCCCATGAAAAATTGATGGAGTCTCTCCTCTTCTTTTTCTTTGGTAGTTACACCACAAGTGCACCCTTTGCAAGATGCATCGTGAGGCTTTGAAAAACCATTTAATTGTTCATCTTTGCATAGTTCATTGAAATTATCATTTCACATTGTCATGTATTAACAATCTCACACTTAATTTCCTAAATTCTTGGCCCACTTCCTTGGGAGAATCTCTCTAATTCCACCCACATTCCTCTTACCATATCATGATAAACAATGCTATCATGTAACTCTTCATTGAGTGAATTTAGGATCTAGGATATTACCATAGAGTTAAAGATGATCTAGCTTTCTTCATTCGGGTCTCCTTCAGCTAGTTTTGGAAGTGTGCCATTCACAAAGATAATTTTGTACTTTGAGACCGAAGTGTGTGACGAACTGGTCTTCTAGCCTGTTTGAGTTACTAAGAATGTATTGTAATGGCTTCTTTCCCCAAATTGCCATGATGATTGGCTTATCTATGAGCAATCAATCCCTACTCCAATACCATATAAAATTGGGAGAAAAGAGAATTCTTTTATTGATGGCTACTAAAATGTATAGAGGAGTAGCATATTTATGTTATTGTGAACAAAAATAAAAATGGAAAGTAGAGAGGAAAAAGGAGAAGAAAAGGAAATTTAAGTAAAACATAACAACAACCATAACTATGATCTAAAAAATAAGGAAAGACTTGATCTTAGGAAGCAAAATAAGGGCATATTAGTTTTAACAATGTTGAGAATGACACAATGAAGTGGTTGGTGAGATTTGGCTTTGCAACCATGATCACATAGTTCATGCAAGGCTTGGTTTCTGTTTGGCTCTTTCATAGTTAATGCTAAAACCTTGGCACAAAAATAGAACCATTAAAGATTATCTAGACACTATACAACTAATCTAGATCATTGTTTACAAATGGCTGCCCCAACTTCTTTTTGCAGTGTAAGCTTTGTACATTATTTTCTTTGAACTAAAAATAGGAACCTTGTTCATGCCATAGTTTTTGAAATGGCGGGATTTGCCATATCTCTTAATACAACATTGAAGCTGATTCAAAATTGGATGGGACACTTAATCTAATAAATAGTGTTATATTTTTATTGACTTTTTAAGTTTACTATACTGTTTATTACTAATTCTGATGTCAAATAGAAACCTAAAATTTCTATATTTGATCTTCCACTTTAACTGAGCTATTGGATGAAAAAAAATGGAAATTGCAGCTATCAATATGGGTGGATATAACTACTCTATTTTGCTAATGCTGACCATTTTAATCAGATTCTTATATTGGTTTATTCAGATTTTTCTGATCCCTTTTATGAAAAGGGTTGTGGCTTTGCTAATGTGATCCGATTTGTCAATCTATGGTTCTGGGGTCATCAATTCTGAGTCAATTTTGAGTTATATCCTCTTAGATGTAATTTGGTTGCAAATTTGATTGTTTATCCTACATCCATGGTAGTTAGTATAATATTAATCCTAAATTTTGTTATGTACTTATTGTCATCACTCAAACAAAGGACAAATAAATAAATTGTACACCCTAAAACCTAATCATAGGATAAGAATCTTACAAGAAGCATACACAAAAATCCCAACCACCAAATAACCAAACATCTCATAAGTAGTTTAGAGGCTTCAAGATGATTATTTAATATTTCATTTTAATTAGAAATAGCAACACCATCCTGCAACAATATCAATTTTACAGTTACTAGATTTCCTTGACTATAAATTTAATAACTTTGCTATTAAATTTTTTATTAAAATTCCTATTAATGTACCCTGCTATTACTTATCCACTGTCTCCTAAAAATTTTTCTGAAATTCTTTTTTAACAAAATTATATTACTTGTATTCAAATAAACGTTAAAGAAAATAATGATTCTTTTAAATTCAACAAAGATTGTCTCTGCATTTCAAAGAAAGAAAACTAAAACCACAAAATATAGTGAATAAAGTGTTAATAAAACTTGTCATATATTTTGGAATTTAAATATCAACGTTAAACCCAAATATGTCACGGCAAAACAACGCAGACCACTCTTTGAACAGAAAATATTATCACAAATGATCCGTGTCTTTTTGCAACCGAAGCTCCTCGCAGGCATATATCTGACTTGTCTTTGTATCTGCACTTCATTCTGCTGTCTTTTTCTGGTCCCGACATCGTTCCATCATTTCAATTTAAAAATAAAATACTCCAGACCAGTAGTACATCTTTTCCATCAATTTTATCTCCATTTCTAATAAGTTTCAAGTATTTCTCCCGCAGATTCCTGGATAAAATTTTTATACGCTGAAGTTCCAAACTGCAATTCCGTCTGGACAACAGCCGTCTTACGGACATTCTCAATGGTTTTGTTCATGAGAAAGAACGTTCTGGCATTCAAATAAAATCAAACAAAAACAGATGTTTACTTTTAGTAAGTTAGCAGAAATTACGCAAAATAAACCAGTTTAACATTTACTTATGATTGATAAAGAAGGCCATCCGGCAAAAACATTCTTCTGAGCAAGTCTACCATGATTATTTGCATGACACTGCAGGCTGAGCCCGTCGAAAATATTCAAGATAGTAGGAGGGCTTACAACAGAATTTCCAGTAGAAGACACGTCTGCACCATGCTGCGGTGAGGAAAATTCTCTGCATTTCGCTGGCCGGAGATAAAAAATGCAAAGTAACGCGGGACTATATTCAGAATAGCCACCTTAATGACTGGTTATGTTATTCTTATAACTGTTATGCAAGATCTCCAAGTCCACAGATTTCATATACCTTTTTCGGACATCCTCAAGAGGTTCTTGATGATTTATATCCGCCTGTACATATTAAAACCAGTCTCCATGCAAATCATTTCATCAATTAGTGTGTACAGTTTCATGAAATAGGATATCCTGAAGTAGCACCATTAGTACATTGGCCTAGGTATAAACCCTCTGGTTGCCATTATTATCATATTGATTTTAATACGTCAATAGATTGTCCTCCAGAAGAACATCCATTTTGGGAATGGTGGTCTCTATATGGTCATACCGTCAAGAACCTTTCCTGACCATTTGGATGCATCCTATGTCCGTCGTTTGCGAGCCATGACACATTCTGATTTTCGTTATTTCTCCTGTTTTGAAACAATGGCTCACTTCGCTTTCCATGACTATAACCCTTCCTATTTTATCACTACGAGTCTAAGCCGAAGAACCGACTGGCAAAATCCATGGACCCTCGCTTGGTACCAAGATGTTCTGACCGCCACGGCACATGAAATTATTACCTTTTGTGAAGCTAATCATCGGGTTCCCACTACACTTGAACCCTATAATTTTGATCCTGCTTTTCAACTACTACAAAGAGAAGGTGGACACTGGCGAGTGCGTTGGCATAATCCTGGTCCGGTCATCTCCTTCCATCCTGATTCGTCCGATTCAGAAGATGAGGTATCCGAGGCACCTACCACACCACGCCATAATGATGATTCCGACACAAGTAATGGTGAACAGTAAAAGTAATCCACTAAATAAAAGTAAGATTCCATCTCATCCCCTTATACAGTATCCAATGAGGTGTAAGGCATTAGAACCTAATGCGGTCTGAGCTGGATAACACCAAGAATGTACAGGAAGGGCTTTCCTCTTCCTATAAAAAGGAACCCTTACCTCTTCCTCAAGCACCGCAAGAGAGAGAGAGAGCTATCTAGTAGTTTCATTCTGCAAGTGTCAGTCCTTCTGTCTTCAAGTCAGTCCTTCGGAGTCCTTCCCTTTCTCTTATGCATTTCCATTTTGTTTGTATTTCCATATCAGAGAAATCTGGAAGTGATGCGCTATGCTCCTTGTAAAGCATTCCTGGTATGAAAGTGTGTAATCTAGCAGAGAGAAATCGTAGAAGTGATGCGTTGTGCTCCTTTTACAAGCATTCCTGCGGATAATTGTAATAGAGAGATCTCAGTCTGAGGCTCCTTGCTCGACTGAAAGCATTCCTATTAATAATAGTGTGTGTTTTGGAGTTTTATGCTGTGCAACTTTGAGAGTGGTATCGGAGGAAGATTGCTGTTCATCCGGTGTTGAAGGACTGATACGTGGAGACAGCACGGACAGATCGCCGAAAGTAAGTCGCGCATCGCTTAGCCAAGGTCAGGCGTTAGAGTCAGCCGCGCCGTGAGGCAGTCCCCAACCACGTTCCTCACAAAACATCCGCAGCANCCCAACCACGTTCCTCACAACACATCCGCAGCAATGGCAGATGCATTGCAAATGACGGGTAATGCTTACTTCACATAAAAGTTGAAAAAGATGCGGTTTTTTATGATGTTGAATTGCATGACAACCGACAACACACTGCTAAGATGATGAACGAAGACGTGCATAAAATTTGAAAAAGATGCCATTTTTTATGATGTTGAATTGCATGACAACGGACAAGACACTGCATTTAGTGAAAAGATAGGGACCAGAATTTGTGAGCCGTGTAGACTGCGGATTCAGAATGAGTTGGCAATGCTAGAAAACGATGAAGATGATTTGAAGAGGTGCGGACCGACTTTTGCCTGGATAAGGCGACGATGACAACTAAAATAGGACTTTTGCTGCATATAGAATATAGTTTTCAATTTCGTGATAGCTTGTTAGTTTAAAGTTCAATGTTCAATTACCGATTAGAAATTTTAACGACCTGACTTAATGTCTGCGCGACTTTTATAACAAGTTTCATTTAAAAGAAATCAATAGATTTAGGATGATTTTTCAACTTTTAAATGTAAATTTTCCCGACTTCTGATTGAGGCGATCCAATATATTTTCCAAAACTTTTTAAACACTGCTATAAAATGATGGAAGTTATACCGTACATTTTCATGATAAACGATGTTGTAGGTGGAGGTAATGTTTGCAGTGGTGCCGGTAGGCTTGAAAAAAAAAACCACGTCACACGTTAGGATTACAGTAACCTCCGTTGCATATGTAAAAAAAGAATTAATGAATTTTTAAACTAGTCAAACAGATTCAGTTCCATTGCATTTGATTTGTGTCGATGCTGTATGTACGTCTCCAGTTTGTATCTATGTTCTGTGTCCATCGATTTTCCTTTAAATATTTACGGTAGTAAAAAGATAACGCTGCTAAGGTTTGTTATTTATTCGGTATTGCTTAATTGATATTAAGCAGGTACTCTTTAGTTTTTACCATACTCATGCCAGGGGTACATAACCCTGACAGCCGATGCAATTGTGTAAATATCGATGGGGGCACTTAGCAAAAACGTAACGTTGCCAAGTATTAAGGCAGAAATCTGTTTATTTCTTAAATATGGTTTTGACAGCGTGTAAAAGATCATATCAGAGTAATCGGACCATTTGTGACGACAAAAACAGAACGGTCTTTGTAATATCTTTCTCTTGCTTCCACGCTGCCTTTTCCAGCTGCTGTCAACGTCAATGTCTTTCCGCTTTCAACCAAGAATAAATAAGAATATGAAGCAGAGATTAAGAGATAAAAAAATAAAAATTCGAAGTATTTTTGATGTGGTTGGTGCCATCTCTATTACTAAAGGCGATGCCGCATGTAGAAGTGAAGAACATAAAAATTTTCTTTGTATTTATTTAATGCAATGTTGTGTGTATGCATATTTGAGGGTCATCATTTATCATGTTGCAAACATAAAAATTTTCTTTGTATTTATTTAATGCAATGTTGTCAGTGTATGCATATTTGAGGATCATCATCTATCATGTTGCAAATAGACAGCTACAAAAGAAAGAATTTCTAATGTGATTAATGACATGTGGATATAGATTTGCCAAAGCTCTCATACCATTCATGTGGTTGGTGGCATCCCTATTGCTCAAAGGCCATGACCTATGGGAAGGGAGGCACTTTACACGTTTTACTTTCCACTTGTGGGAACAAGGCTCAAATTTCAGATTTTGCTCAACAGTAGATATACACCAAAGTTGGTATACTTTGCCCGTATATAGTTATTTTCATACTATTTTCTAAGAAAATAAATTGTATAATACGGTTTAGTAACAACTTGCTCATATATTTCCAATCTTGCTTAGGAGTATGGCAGTAGTGAAGTAAATAGCTTGTATAACATTGTAGTCATTCCATGTGTGTTCTTGTGGTAGGACTATGATGAAGAGGTTGTGTTACCAGCCCTGATCAAGGTTTCTTTAAGAAAGTAAAAAATCTATATAATTAAAAAAAATGTAATTCTAAAGGTCTATAGGACATATTGTTAGTACAAGGTTTTTATATTATCATGATGTTCTTTGAATATATGATCAAGAAAATGACAAATCATTGACACCTCCAACTTAAATAGATGTGTCAAAAGTTGCTACCTATTTATCTTTCCAAAATATTACAAATCAATAGTTTGAGAAATTTGCAATCAATTGTGACATCTATGCAATGCAACATTGAAGCCAATTCAAAATTGAATTGGACATTTAGTCTAATACTCAAAGACTGTGATCATGACCCTTTTAAAACATTGTTGTTTGGATGTCAAGGCTGTTGGGTCTATTCAATACTTTTAAGAACATATGCACCTTTTGTTATCTTTATATTTGGTAAATATACTATTTTCTTTTCTTCTTATTCTAAGCAGCTAGCTTACCTCCCTAAACATTTTCTTACATGACTCCTACTTGATTAATTGGACATGCTCTTTATATGTATGTCTTCTTTCAATCTCTCTCCGACCCTACTATGTTCTTTAGTGCACCCTTGCCATTTTCTTTGAAGATCATTTTGTCTTTTAACTCCCCCGGTTTATTCTGCTTCTTGCTTTGGTTGCCAAACAAATGTCATTACTACTTGCCTATCTTTGACACTAGGTTTTTCAAATAACAATCTCATTATTGCTTGCTTGTCTTTGACACTAGGTTTATAGCTAAGATAGTAAATCAAAGCAACTAATTTTTTTGAAAATTTTAAGGGGTTCAATGTAGCAAGGAGAAAATTTTCCCTCTTGTTAAGCCTCATTATTTCTTTTAGAGGTGAAACTTTCAAGAAAAATGATTATTCGCTCCAAAATCTAAAGGTCTATATCTTATATTTAAGTAATTAGTTATTCTATTTTCAGCGAGTTGTCTAGAGCTTATCTCTGATTATTTTGATGTGTGAGGTAGTTTGCTTTGTCAAGTCTGTTGATTATTTGTTTGTATTCAAAAAAATCTCAACATAAAAAGGTTTTGCATAGTCTAGCATAAAGAAATACACAAGAAGTAGCCTTAAAACTAACTTTGTTGTTGTTGTTGCAAGCAACTCAACTATAGGTAACACCTTATCTTAACTTTGTTAATAGTCTAATGCACATGCTCTCTCTTGACATATCTTCTACAATTTGGTTGGTTCTTTCTAATTGACCATCTATTTGTGAATGATAAGCTGAATTTAAATCAAATTTAAGTATTCATGTTACTTTGAAAAGCTTGCCAAAATTTAAAAGTAAACTTAAATCTCTATCCAACACAACCTTAACTAGAATACCATAGGCTTCATTATTTATTGACAATGACAAAGGCAGTAGATAGATATGATTAAATAGGCCCCCAGGATGGCTACAGAACTATGAGTAACACGGAGGGTGGTTGTGGGTAGTGGTACTACAACCTGACCATCATACACCAGTGAGAGTGCATCTATAAGCTCCTCTCCATTATTTATAAGATAATATTATAATAGTCGAGGTAGTGGTAGTGGTGGTGGTGATGGTGGTGCAGTAGACATGATTAGGAAACGGGTTATTCAAATTCAGTTTGAATTGGAAGAGGCAGCCCTCCGTGGCCGTGGCTTTCAGCGACGATGCTGCTTTTGGCGGGGCAATTATCGACGATGTAGGTGGGATTGGCTGGTGTGATCCACTGGTCAACTTTGAAGAAGTTGGTGGTGGAAGTCATATTGTATGCGCTCTTTGTAACCTGAACGTTGCTGCATAACCAGTCAGGCAAAATGCCTGAGCCATCTGAAGTCAGAGCGATCTTGCACGGCGCCGACTTCAGGCACCTGTCCTTTCGGCTGAAGATGTCCAGATTTCCAAGCTGGAAGTAATGCCAGTTGGCTCCCATGAGTCCACTGTTCTTCAAATTCGGAATCACTATCTTATTGCCTGCCTTGTCGAACAACGACACGCTTATCACCGAGTCCGTTCCTGCGAAAGGCCAGTCGCCCGTCTTCACGAACAGCGTGTACACGCAACGATGCTTCACAGAACAAGACAAAACAAAACCATCAACAATGACCAAACCAGCGAATGAAGGGGGTTAGCGTCCTTCATCAAATCAAATCAAACATAACCAAAGATAAAATGCGTGTATGCAGGATTGATTGCTTGTTTCATAACTTACGTCTGGGTGGTCTAGGTGGCCTGGCTGCTCCATGGACACTCGAGTTGCAGTTGCCATTGCCAACAGTGGCAACAGGAAAAGTGCGCTCAGCATCATGAGCATTTTCATCTTCTGCTGCTGCTTCTCCTGCGATGATGCCAGTGCTAACTGCTCTGTGTTTGTGTTTCTCGTTGTAGGCTAGCTTTGATGAAGGCTGCCTTGCTGGTGATGAATATATAAATTGAGAAACCATGGAGCCTGTTACACTAAGCTGCCCCAAAGCATAGTCGATAAGGTAATGCTCAAGAGATAAGGTGATGCCTATAGGAGGGGCTTGGACTTTTAACCAATTGGTCCCTCCCAGTGTGTCTGCATTTGCATTTACGGCAATGTGATGGTCCATTTAATGTAATGTGAGCGTATGCATTTACCATGTACAAGATGGTAGATGTTAAGGGCTTGCAAGCAGGGTTAATGAAAATGATACTTAAATTTATTGATTTCTTTGTAAGAATAAAGTTTATTGATTGAGTAGACAAAATTTCTGACTCAGCAACTAATTATTAAATCAATGATTTAGAAAACTATGATTTAAAGAGGGCACAAATAGAAAGGTAAGTTGCATGAATAACATGTTACAGATTCAAATCTTCTTTTGCCATTTTTTTACATGCATGGAAATATACTACTTAGATACTACACGCGAAACGCTCATGACTGCTAATCATTCACATATGGGACCAGATTTTGTACGCCTTCCAGCTGTCCGTGGATTTGTGAATAGATCAAAATATTCACGTGAAACAGGTTTGGACGGTTGCACAGACTTTTCAAAAAAGGGCTACCGGAACAGACTTTCCAAAAAGGGCCCTATGAATACAACCAAAATGGCTCAATAATGCTGTCCGTGGATTTGTGAATAGATCAAAATATTCACGTGAAACAGGTTTGGACGGTTGCACAGACTTTTCAAAAAAGGGCTACCGGAACAGACTTTCCAAAAAGGGCCCTATGAATACAACCAAAATGGCTCAATAATGCTAAGCCGTAATGTTGACACTGCAAATGGACACGTAGCCCAAAGCCGCAGACCAGACCAGACCATGTATGCATGTGTTCGTACAATTATCATCATATCCCTGCATTTCATGATAACAAGTCTGCAAATTTTCAAATTTTCCTAAAAAAAACTCACCTTCAGCAAAACTCATAAAATGACACAGTTGACAACAGCTAAAACGGTGAATCAAGCAACAGCGACCACGCCATGGCACTGTACGCAGCTGAGGCGACATGAATGCCATGAAAACTTTTAATTTAAGAATCATACTTTAAAAAATCATACTTTTTTGTAAAAATTAATTTTTCATTATCAATTTAACAGTACTTAAATTGTCTTAACCTATAGCTGATTTGAATGATAGATATGAGAGTTCTATGCGGGTTTAATAATAATTCTAATGTTCCATTTACTTTAATTATATAGTTTAAGTTAACAGTATATTCAAAAGTTTATATTTAGATGTTATGATTAAGAAAACATAATATATACCGTAAAAAATGAATGAATAAGCTTATATACTGATTTTAGAAAGTGTTTCCATTTTCATGGACAAGTGCCAAACTGCCCAGGGTTGAAGTATTCTTTATTTATAGAAGCTTTACTAATTTTTAAAAAAAGTTTCTTAAATTTTCTCACCTAGTTTCATGTTTAGTATTTTTCAAAAATATTTGAATATTTCAAATTTTAACCATAAAAGATAAAAGAAAATTTTCAAGCATCAATTGGTTCAATTGTAAAGTTGATCACAAAACATTATTAAAATTTTCAAAATGGTTATTGTTCATTTTTAATAAATTGCATATTGTTTTAAACAATGTTAGATTTTTCAAAATGATTGTCATGCATTTTTAATAAGTTGCCTTCACAAATCAATACACATATGCTTATGCTTGCATCATTCCTGTAGCATACAATTAGAATACTGATATTAATTTTTCTAAAAAAATAAAAATAAAAAATATATAAAAAGTTAAATTCTATAAAGAATAAAAGTAGGATTGACATTGCGATTTAGGCTACCCTCATGAAGTGCTTGTGACTATATACAAACCACCCTTATATGGGCTATCCTCATGGCCTGTTAGCATTTTACTTTCATATGGCATCTTTCCTATTTTTACTTTGGTTGGTCTCTCTCATTCTTTGCCAATTTTGACTATCCATTAACTATATATTGAGGTGCTTAGCTTCTCTCTCCCTTTTTAATCACTCTTGCATTAAAGGNTGCTTAGCTTCTCTCTCCCTTTTTAATCACTCTTGCATTAAAGGCAAGGTTGGATTTTCAAATTTTTTCTAACAATGTATATATATAAGAAAGTAGTCATACTCTACTTGTATCAAGTTATTTTATATAATTTTTTTAAAAAAATAAACCATATAGCACCACCCTCATCTATGAGTAACTTTACCATATTGTACACTCAATTCTTTTTCCTATGCCAAGTCATTTCCTTTGTAAGTTTACTTTTGTATTGTATTTATACCTACCATGTCATGACCCTTTGTATAAGGCCAATACTTTTTAATAATAATGAAATGAATTGAATTGAAGTTTTATTACATCTAAACACCCATAGAATCTATTGAATATATGTTACATTTTCATGAAAAATAAAGATAGACTCCACAAATCGACTAAGTACTAATGGAGGCATAAAAAATAAATCATACAGGCTTTTTTTTATAACATTATAATGTTTTTTTAAATGAGTAGTTATAGCATAGCACAAGAAAGAAACACATGTAACTACCTAACAACTATACCTAATAATTGCAACTTTTGTACTTAATTTTGGAACACAGGAATGGAATTTCACATTTGAAAGCATTTGATAATTACTACTACATCCATTTTGAGTAAAATAAAATCCAAGAGTAGTAGATCCTATGAGTCTTCAAAGCAATAAAGCTTGATTCCATTTTAATAAAGAAAAAGTGTGCTTCCATGCCAACTATAATTTTTGAAAAGCAACTTTATCTTTAAATTTCAAAGGAGTTTGGTTTTGGAGTCTTTGAATGCAGTAAGATGCTTGCTGTTGAATCCATGACTCAAATTTTGGGCTTCACCTTTTGCATACAAGGAATGACACACGTGTACCGGTCTCCCTCTTTTCTCCATGGGAGTGATTCATAAACCTATGCGAGTAAATTAAAAGTAAAAAAGCAGCCAATTTTTATTTGAAACTGAAACAATTATATGACCTGAATTGTTCAGAAACCCAATAATGTAACTGTTGGTTGAAGTTTAAAACATTGCAGTTGAATCAGGTGGGGATTTGAGCAGCTGATTTCGTATTCCATAGCAAAAAAGAAGGGCTTTGAATGAATCGATGTTTCCTGTTATTTACGGAGAAAAAATGGTTTTGAATAAATCCATTTGCTGAGGTTTGAAATAAGCCATGAAATCGTATGAATGCATGTATTATGCAATGTAGAACTAAATCACATGGTAAGGAGAAACGTGTTAGGAGGACCCAGAAGAAGGGCCTGCCGTAGACAGCTCCCCTTCAGAGTAATAAAATTTATGTCTCTCTACTCTGTATTTTGCTCGGTTGCATTGCTATACTCATTTGTTTCTATCTTCCCTTCTATCGATCATGAGGGTTTGCAAAAGGCAGGAAAATAAAAATAAAAAAATTGTTGTTTAGTAAGACAAGTCGTCCATTTCATTTACTTTAGTTATTGACTTATTTGCTTTCCTTCCACCCCCTATGCTATTATTGTTGATTCTGTTTTTTACATGGCTACAAGATTTATCTACAGGATTTATGTGGTAAAAGCTTTTGTATGAAGAGAAATATTCATGGGAAAGCACATAGTGTATTAATCTCTAGAAAAGAATAACAATGGTATAGACAAAGCTTCAGCCCTCAGAGAAGAATCCTCTTTCTACTTGTTTGAGCAACAAAACACCCACACAAAAAAGCAAGAACCCAAGACCCTTTATATAGAAATGAACCACTCATAAAATTATGGAAAATTCCAACTTCTTTAGACTAACATTTTTTTAACAATGGCTATTATAAGCCATTATAATTAGAGAATATAAATAACCATTAAAAACATAGCTAGAAAAGAAAATAAACCATAGTTGTTGTCTATTTTAAAATATTCTTTTCTAAATTTGTCTTCATAGCCACAATTATCCCACTTGAAGATAAATTTGTTTCAAGATACGCACTACTTTCCAAAGTCAATTCCATCAAGAAACTATGCTGATGCCTTTGCAATAATCTGAATGTTTGAACCCAACCACTACCTTTGTCAAGAAATCTGTAGCATCTAATTGAGTGGATATCTTCAATTCATCAAGCTTTCTAGTTTCAACTAACTCTCGAACAAACTGATATCGCACATCAATATGCTTATTTCAAGCATGGTACATTGCATTCCTACATAAGAACAAGGCACTCTCACTATCACAATATAATGTATACTTTTGTTAATTGTGCTCAAGCCAATATAACATGTTTTTCAACCATAGCATCTTTTTTGCTCCTTCGCTAAGAGCAACATACTCAACCTTAGTAGTAGACAGAACCACATGAGATTGAAGATGGAACATCCAACTTACAACTCCTTGACTAAGAGTGAACACATAACTTGCGGTAGATCTACGTGTATCTTTGCAACTAGCATAATCTACATCAACATGACCATCAATACATGGTTAAGAACTACCAAAACAAAAGAAATAGTGCATTGTAGCTTTCAAGAATTATAGTATCTATTTGATAGCTTCTCAATGTTTCTTTCAAGGATTACTCATGCATTGAGATACCACTCCCACTTCATAGGCAATGTCAAGTTTAGTGTAGACCATTACATACATCATACTTCCTACAACAAAAGTATAAGGAATGGATGACCAAGCTTGAACTTCATCCTTAGTTTGAGCTTCATTCCTTTTTGACAATTGGAAGTGTGATTTCAATGGATTATTGATAGGAACATAATTTAACATGTTAAAATGTTCTAATGGAGTATTGATCTTTTTATTTCTCTAGTGTCCTTCCTAATTTGACAACCCAAATATTGTTAGAACTCTTAAATCTTGAAAAGTTTCCATCCCCACAAACTATTGAGTATGTGTAATTAAAGCAAACTAAATGAATTTATTCCACTATATGTGAAGAAGGGAAGGTGAGATATGAAGTGGTTATTCTTTAAAATGATGGGGGAAACGTTTTTTTCACTTACAAAAGGGGGTTGTTGGAACCCTCAAATATAGGTACACCCCAAGATATATAGTTTAATTAGAACTTTATAACTCAACATTACCCACCAAAATTGATCCTAGGACTTAGAACTTTCAAATTAAGAGTCTTACTAGTAGGCTAACATCTCATTGTTTTTACTTACAAAAAGGACAAACAATATGATAGTTCTGAGGAATTATAATCTTTATTCTAGTAGAAGACTATGGTGAAAAAGACTTCAAAAACAAATATAGAATTTTAATAATAGAAATATGTTGACCTCTTCCAAAGAAAGTGTTGTCATCATTTTACAAATTGATGATAAAATAGTATATGTTTTTGTTAGCTTTATTTAGGGTTGAACATGAGGTCACTCCCAAGTGTTCATAGAATAAAAAATTTAAAATTCAACCACTCACAAGTCTTTGTATATTGAAGATCTAGAAGATCCAAAATAAGTTATTAGATGAGTGTAATTTTTGGGGAAGGTAGAGTTGGAACCTGAACCTTATTTAACAATAGTTACCCCTAATACATATAGTCAAATTAGAACTTTATAACTCAACATTGCTCATCAAAATCAAACCCCTAACTTGGAGCTTCTAAATCAAGAGTTTTACCACATTAGATAAGTGTATGCTTAGGGAATGTTGTGAAGTTCATAAAAAGAGATGAATCACAATAATAAATTTTGAATAGTAGCATCCTAGAAATGTTGTTAACAACTGTAATAATTTAAACAGGATTGCATTAACAATAAGGTGTTGGCCTACTAGTAAGACTCTTAACTTTGAAGATTTAAGTTATGGTTTCGGTAGTGGCAGGTAATGATGAATTATAAAGTTGGTATTACTATATGTCTTAGGGATTTAAGATTCCAACATCCCCCCAAAGAAAATCATATCAATTTTAATTGCATTAACTTATAATAAATACATTGTATTGGTGGATGCATGTACAATGACTATCACGATGATGGTATTCATTTAAACTCTTGATTTGAAAGCTTCAAGTCATGGGTTTGATTCTATTGGGCAATGCTAAGTTATAAAGTTCTAATTAGACTACATACCTTTTGGTGTACCTATATTACAATTATTTAGGGGTTCCAACACCACCCCCCGCCCTCCCCACCCCCCCTCCCCACAAATCATATTCACCTATGTTTACATGTTCCTTGATCTTAGTTGAACCACTAGTAGGTAGGGGTGGCAACTAAATAGGATACTTGTATGAACTTAAAATAATGAAGAAGAGGTTAAAGGTTCAAGTATTCTTCTTTATGAATTTTCAGTATTATTATAGAAATTTACTTACAATTTTTCACACACACAATGGATAATGATGTATGTATGCCCATCATGCATGATAACTTGCCTACAATAAATGCAAGGTAAGATACATAGTACATGAAGATGTATAAATTTCTATGATTACATGCCTATAATAAGTGTAGTTTAAGGCACACCATAGATATTCTATTCATTATTTGGTTACATTGAGGGAAAAACCTAAAGTTAGTGGCTTTTTTAAAAAATAATGTTATCCATTCTCCATAATGGAGGAAAATTTTTAAAGACTACACCAAGGCTTTTAACATGTTACTTCCCTTGATTCAAAAATTTAAAAAGCTCTATAGAAGATCCAAAAATTATAGGATCTCTAAAAAATTTAATGGAAAAGGATAAAAATCTTACTGCATATTGTCTTCATTCTTTATTTTTCTACTTCTATACTTTTAGGAATCTTAGAACCTTGTTGCAGGTTTGTTTTTGTTATGCTCACTCTATGACTTTTAAGAAATTTTATAAAGTGTATTTATATACCTTTTTAGTTTTTAATACCATATTCAATATTGGAAATCAGAGTTGTGCCCCTCTCCTTATACTTGGTTTCCACTATGATATCATTTTGTATAATATATGTGATCAAATGAGCCTCTCTCATTTGAGATTGCATAGAGTTTAAACATGTGATTTTGGCTTTTAGTCACTGATTAGAAATTTCCATAGAGACAAACCCTCATTTAACTCTATAATTATAAATATATGTTTTTT